>JABASH010006652.1:0-10350 GCA_019776445.1 Tomocerus maximus
ATTCCTGTAACAAAAATATTACAAGCAATATCGTGCTAAGTGTCCATAAATAACATTTTGTGTGTGATAACCATAATACTATGTAATTGGAGATGCATTTATAGCATTATTATAACCCATAAAAGAGCTACTATGACCTAGCAACTGCCGAGTATTGAAACGTATTAAAATGTTAAGATAATGTATAATGAGTTTCTTCAGTTACGATCCGAGTTAATCCGTTTAAGAAAATGTTGGAATATTTGAAAACTAGTAAATTAAATCCTGATCATAATGTAATAGCTATGATGATCTAATTATGCCAAAGCAGTGAAAAAATCTGGAAAAGTGTGTCTTTGTTGATGATGGAATTAGTAAACTAACTTTAGCAAAAATGGTCGAAGATTTTAAGACGATATCCGATAAAAATATATTTAGTCAAATGCAGGATGTATTTATTTAGTAATAATCCCAAATACAACTGATAATAA
The DNA here is from genome assembly GCA_019776445.1 of Tomocerus maximus. Taxonomy (NCBI): domain Eukaryota; kingdom Metazoa; phylum Arthropoda; class Collembola; order Entomobryomorpha; family Tomoceridae; genus Tomocerus; species Tomocerus maximus. The sequence continues at coordinate 471 of JABASH010006652.1, forward strand.
TAATCACATCAAAAAAAGCAAAGTACACCAATATAGCATTCTAAACAATCTCCACAATCACCACCTCCACTATCACAATTTTCACAACCACAATCACAACAATCTGTATCTATATTGTGTTGATTAGAATCAACGTGTTGAGTAGGAAAGCAGCAGAAGATGCAGCAGCAGATATCGTTTGATGAAGAGGGACCAGAACAACAATTATTACAGTCGCAGCAATTTTCTTTTTTCCTAGAATTTTCATGTTCAGAATTTTCTCTGTTTGAATTCTGTAGATCAGTAGTCTCAAAAATATTGTTCATTTCATTCTCTCTAGTTATTACACCGGGAACAGATGTGACACTTGAGTAAATAGGTGGTGGCGAGTAAGGGGGAGGAGACAATGAGCTAAGTAGTCTCACTTCTGCACTTGGAATCTCAGTGATGTCACCTTGTGTTGAAAAATAATGAACGCACATACTAAATTAAATATTTACAAACAATGAACAAAAATTGTAGAAATTATTTTAAACGAAGAACGTTAATTACACGATTTTATTTATAAAACAATAAATATTGTTTGAATTTTAGCTTAGATATAACAGTTATGAGAAAAATTAATTTATAAATTCTTACTCATTGTCAGGGCTCATCGATGAGTAGAGTGAAGAGTGATCAGGTTGGTAATGGAGCATATCAGAGCAATAGCCTAACTAATTTTGTGCTTGTTATTGCAATAAATTGTTTTACTACACGCACTGATAACACTTGATTCATGTCTGAATTAAAAGTACAAATACTTCAACATTTATTTATTGTAAAAATTGGTTCAATTCGTCGGTGAACTATATATTGTTTGGAAGGGGTAATTTTAGGCATGGACGGCGAATTATATCGCTCCTATTCTAGAACAATGGACTCGAGTTGGAGCACTTGTGCACTTGCCAGGTACTTTTTATACCTGAGTACATATACATATTTTGGCAAGGCGAATTATTTCGATAGGGCGAATTGTGTTTTGGAACAGTAGATTTTGGGCAAAAAAACTCAAAAAAATAAACAATTCACCAGGGCCGGCGAATTATTGTCATAGGGCGAATATAAACCAATTTTTACGGTACATAACCTAACATTGATATGGCAAATATTTTCATTTGAATACACATCCGTTTATGTCTGTTATATTTTATATTTTACAAATATAGGGAATGAAACTACACAATCACCGAGCTGCCAATATATTTTACGTGCGACTGTTAATGGCCAATGGATTTCATTTTACCTAAATGTTTATCGCCAGCCCTGATGCAGGGTAATTTTAGCAGATTTTTGGCAATTTTCTATGATTCTGAATTTCTTAAGAGTTTTTGGGAATAATTAATCCAACATAATTTTCCATGTAATCTATAATTTTTTTATATTAACCAGATAATAATAAGAAGGTATTAAAGCTTTCCGTATTATATGGCTAATAGAAAATAAATTGTTATAAGTCAAAGCGAAATAGTAATTATCGTCACTTAAGGAGACTACGGGTTAAGTAATGATCGAATTACGACATTAAGCTGGTAATGGATTAAATCGACGTAGATATTACGTAGATACATCGGAAATTAATGATGCAGGTAAGCAAGTAAAAGCATACTCAAAAACACTCGAACGTTGTCAGTCGTTCATAATCGGTTTAGCTTATCTTTTAATGATTTCGTCATGATGAGTGTGCAAGATTTCTCGAAATCTATTTTTCAGATGATTGGTGTAGATACTTTAGACACAATTCCTGTATTCATTCACGTGTTGAGAACATGACACTATTATTCTCTTAATTAAATGCAATTTCTAAAATGTGTAATTTTTGGAATTATTCATAAATTTGACAGTTTCACATATTTTATGTAAATTTAAAGCATTTAGAAAGAAATAAACTTATTGCACTGCATGTAATATTACCCTTCGAAGTTACAATTCTACCGAGTTTCGAAAACTAATTTTCACACTGAAAATGCTGAATAACGAAGTTTATCACTTTTATTTATTAAAACACATGCATACAAATAAACTGTAAGCAGAAATAAATGCTATATAACACTATTTCTGAACAGACAATTATTACTCATTTATTAGCCTTTGGCCTTTACCCTATGGATTTTCACATAATATGCCTTTAAATCCCGTCTTCACAAGTCTTCATTCGTCGCTATAAAACAGCAGAAGTAAGGATACATTCGAAGCATAATTGGTAATTCCATCCGAGTCTCCAAAATTTTAAATAGTACATATATTTCCATTTTGTCACAGAATACACTTACCATAGCAATTTTGTAGAAAACGAGAAGTAAGACCTACTTTCCTACTTGTTGAACAGTATCGTTAGTAATTCGGTACACTATGAGGGCATCATTGGCACACCCGGATGAAGTTTCCAATGAAAAAAACGAAATATTTAGCTGATAAGTTTTCCTTGTAATTGGTAACAAATGTGACCAAGTCATTGTTTTGATAAAAATCGTTGTCAATGTAGTAGTTATAGCGAGGGAGGGAGATTCTCCAGAGTTAATGTCATAGCTGTGACCAATAAGATGTTGAGGTTCTCCAACGGCTCTAAAACGGAGACGAAATCCCAATCCGCCAAAGTACTGGTCGGAAAAAAATTGAAGTATCGCCACAGATCCGGTCTCTGATTTACTTGAGGTTTTTCCCCTGTGCATTATTTTCAAAAGAAAATTCTAATCAAAACTCATTTCAATTATTTTGCTTGCTTTAGCGTTATAATAATGTATTGTATATTTTCGACCAAAATGCCATTGAATTGTTAGCCATTATATGTAAAATATATTTTATTGTCAGACTCACAACCATATGAACTCGGAATGTAATAACATGTACAATTTATTTATTGAAAGCCATATTTAAAGCTACATGAACGGTTTTAACCTAATTTTCACCATAACAAACTCTTCCTACACTTAAAAATACTTATACATCTGTGAACTATAGTATTTACTTTTTAATGAATTTTTAACATTATGCGTTTACAGAACCATTGCACGGTAATAATATTATGATGGAATAATAAATAATCTATCTATTTTAATTTATATTGACTTTATGATCTTAAAATTAATACAATTATTTGTTAACTTTATTATATCCAAAGATTTATTTATATGACTTACATTGAACTGTGTACAACTCCAATGTGTATTGTGTATTAATTAATACAAATTGTTACTTTCAAATTTATGGCAATATTATAGTTAACTTCAATAATTTTTTCATTTCATTTCACAGATAACAATTTCATCGTGCCTCTACTGATCACAAATATAAATCTCAGAATTGTTTTTTGTGACATTGACGAGACATTCCCAATTTTCATTTTCATTGGGTTCCAAGATAAACAAAATTTTTTAACATACAACTCACTATTTCGATTTTTTGAGTTTGAATACAATTTCCAGGATCGTTTGCATCTTTTGCTGGCTTTATAATTGTGATCCTGCAATCATTAATCCTACCCACACGCAAAGGGAATTCATCAAAGCTTCGAATAACATCGCTTTCTCCATTGATTTCAATTTTGTAAAAGAGGTAATGAGCATAAAATTGCACATGATGATTGTTCTTGTGAATATTGATCTTAGCGGCACAAAGAAATGGCTGTGGGCTTCATCAAAAACTTGCATGACCATATGGAACGATCGTACAGTATTTACCATTGACTCAATTTCTCTTGCTGAATCTTTTGTTATTTCGGATTTTTTGCCGTAACTGAAATAAAGATAGTAAACAAATTTTTAATGCTAAAATACTTTCTATGAACTTTAATTATGTACCAATTATTTCAAGTGTACCTTATTTCCTTGGACATTTTCACAATGCAGTAGAAATTCATAAAGTTAATTAAAAGGCTACACCATGAATAATATGCAATTCCACATACATAAAATAGTACAATAAATATATACTGAAAAACAATAATGTAGTAGAAATAATTGTTTTCGCGATATTGCGTCGGAATCAATGTTGGACAATGCAATATTGAATCTTGGGTTTTGTAGTAGAAAGGAAGTAAGTACAAAGGCATGATGCACACTATCTTTGAAGATATGATCAGAAAACAGTCCAGTTTTGAAGTAATATTTCGTTTCGGATTTTTATAATGGCTTGCTGTAATGGCAAAATAAAAAAGTTAGAATTTTTTTCATAAATATAATTTATAGCTATTATAATTATATTTAAAAAGACAGAATTTGGATGGACTCACTTGAAAATTTCATGATGAGGAGACGGGAAATGTTTCAAATTAGAATTTTTTTCATAAATATAATTTATAGCTATTATAATTATATTTAAAAAGACAGAATTTGGATGGACTCACTTGAAAATTTCATGATGAGGAGACGAGAAATGTTTCCATAATGGACCAAATATTCAGAAGCCATTAAATTTTGAATAGCAATTACAAATAACGGCAGGGAGCCTATTATTATGACCACATTAGTTTCATGACCAGCTAAATTGCCTGTTACTATAAAAACATGTAGTAGTCTGGCTACGACTATAAGGATGTGTGTCATAAGGGTGCACATAACCGCAGTACATTTCAGTGATTGAAACTTTGAATTTATTTTTATCATGATGTTCCTTTTTTCATCCCACCTATAAGACATTCCGCCAAAGATCATTGCCATTTTTACTGAGAATGACAAGCAGCTCAAATAATTTTTTGAAATCATTATCAATACTTTGAAGTTTTGAGTTTCGTTGATTAGCTAACTAAAAATTCCTATTTTCGAGATGAAATGTGGAAATATGAACTACTATAGTATTTATGAAAACAATTTGACTAAAATTGTTTTTGGTGTAAACGAATATTTTTTTAAAAAAATTCCAACCCGAAAAACTATAATACTACACAAACAATTGTGATAACTAACAGCCCAAATAAACTCCTTACAGAAATGTACAAGTTCACTGCAGTGTCCCCCGATGACAATAAAAGTAGTTTAGAAATCGCAAGCAAACTTAAACATTACCTGAATTGCTATTTTATAAAAATAGGTTCTTCAAATTATTATTAACAACCATAGCATTTTCTAATAGTCATTTATTAATGGAGAATTTAAAATCAATTTTAGAGTTAAAAGTGTGCCCTGTGTTTGCAGTTCGACCTGTCGCCGTTTGTTGTCTGCTAAAAATTTAAATTGCAACCTAAAACCTAATGGTATATTGTTCACAAACATGGAATAGAAATTATACTGGGAAACATGCAATAATCAAACTGATGTTGAGGTTAAAAAATAATTTAATACTTCTACCCATTGCGATAACGAGAATACAAATAATGTATGTTATTGGTGGACGTTTTATATTTAACAGGGTAAATTGATTACCATAATGGAATTGGTTTTCCTCTTCTGTAACTGGTATGAATGAGCAATACCTTAATATCTACCGCCGCTTCACGGCTATATCCTTCCCCTCCTTCTACATCTTCTTTCCACACAGTGGTAGTTGGATTTATGGGACTCGTGTCTCGACTAAGTAAGACTCTAAACCATCCTCACCTAATTTTTATATCTCTATCAGGGCTGTAAATTAAAAGAGGTAGGTGGAAGTCAAAATTTGTAAATTATAAAATACGAAATAAATTGCAGTCCTGTGCGTTCATTTTTACTTTTTACTTTAGAAATTTAGCTGAATATAACATTGTAAATATTCAAAAAATTGGTTTTGTATTGAAATACATAATTTTACACAGAAATGTCGAAGAAAAATCATTTCAGACAAATAGCGATGAAGTTGGGATAAATAGCATTTACCTACCGAAATTTCTACATGCGACATTTAAATCACTCTGGATATGCTACTGTTATTAGTTTTAAGTGTTCTGTTATTTTATTAATTCAATAGCTACGGAAACCCTCCATTACGCGTAGAAGTTTAGTTAAGGTTTTATATCGATTGCTAGTTGCAAAACTATATACTTTTACAAATTATGTTTAGTTAGAGTAACAGTGAATGTTTTCGGATTGTTTACCGAGTATTTACGTTTAAAATTTTTCTCTGATTGTGTGCCATTACGTAATAATAATAATAGGGCCAAATCGACTATCAAGTTAGACTGTATTGTAAATTGTATAAAGGATGTGTGCTAAATCTGTATGCCATTTTTAATGGTTTAAGTTGATACCAAATATTATTTATACGGTTTCGGGTTAAACGAATATACTGTGCAAATAACTTTGTTCGATAGAAAGATGTTGTAAGTTAAATTATGTGGGATACAATTTGGTGGAATGTAAGAACAAATGTTCGAATATCGATATATGTATGGTATTATTTTATTAGTAGAAATAAAACGGTCGAGGTTCAGGAATGAGAGACCTTAGGCTTCTGAATTATTCGTATTCGGATATTCGCACTCCTTACAGAAGAAAACAGGAATACTCCCCAGTTTTACATCTAAAATGAAGGCATTGGAAGCTTTCTCCACAATATATGTCGTAGCCTTTGAGATTGCATGGCCTGCCACGGTGATAGCATGAGCTGCCAGGGTGTCATCTACATCTGTCATTTTCATAACTGTATGAAGAGATATTGAAGGAAGCGTCCCAGACGGGAGTTCATAATCCTCCCCCTCTTTCAATGTAAAATTCAAAGTTTAAGAAACCATAAAACGATATCTATGAAATCGATTGTTATGAAAAGTGAAACAGGAGGTTTTGACTATGACATATATCTGTAGAAAATGTTTAAAAGGGATCGGTTAAGAATTGTAGAATTTGCTCGCTTATTACTATGTAGATGACACTCTCGCAGCCCAGGCCCAGCTCAGGCCATGCACGACATATATTTCATTCAAAATGTGCATTTTTGGAAAGTTTACTGGAAAATTATATTAGCCAGATTACAAATTCCAACTAAACAGATTGACGCAAACTGTATGAAAGTTCTAGTGAAAAAGTACAAACAACTTCAATAGATGTCTTTGCGTATTACAATTCCAAGCTGTAATTCTTTAATTAATTTTGTTACTAAAAAGACTTTCACTATTTTCCACAAGTAAATTTCATGATCTGAATTAATGACATCACACTCAGAATTCGGGTTTAGCCGGCTATTTTAACATTTAGCCACCCACAGGGGTAATAGGGGCAAAGCTACTGAAAATTTAAAAAAAAATGCGAAATATTTTGCATCCTTTAGTGTACCTACATTTTAGCTCGATTTTGAGTTTTGGCCACTTTTGCCCCTAATAGCCCCGTTTGCCCCTAGCCACTACTAACCGGCTAGCTATGAACTCTGATCACACTATGATCCATTAATTTATTAACCTTTCACTCGTGACCGCATAATTATATAACAATCGAATGCATGTTAAATAAAACCTCTCGCGAAGTTCCTTGGGTAAAGAGTTTTTTGTATTAACATTATATTCTACCAAAAGTTTGGAAAAAGTTATTTCGAGTATTTGACCGCAAACCTATTTAGACATTGTTTGGAACTTTGTTACATGTAGTTTTGAACATGCAAAGACCTATCTCTCAGAGTGCATTCCATAAAATAAATTACTGTTTATACTTATTTCAGTTCAATTAAAGTGGTCTGCTAAAAAATATTTTAAATTGTTAGTTAGTGTAGCACAGCTAATTGATGCCCAAAGTCCCAACGAAATTGAAATGACTCAAATCACGCAAAAGACGGGCGANCAAGTATAATTTAAAATATTATGTCTAAAAAATACCATTTGGGAGAAATATAGGGACCTTGAATCCTTGGATTCCATCCAGTACAATTTGTTCTATGCATATCCAATAAAATTATTTTGGATTCCTTATGCTTATGAATAATAGGAGCCAAGGCGGATTTAACATGGGAAACACCGAAAATATTAACCCGAAAAAACTATACCTCGTTTCACGTTGGTAATTACTGTTGGGTTGGAAGTTGGAATACATTTAAAAAATCGCGAAGGTACATACATATGAAATATATTACGTGCATAGATTTAATGATAGTGGCTAATAATCGGTTTAGCAAACAATATCGAATAAGAATTATATGCAAAGCCATATTTTAGAAGTAAGAGAAAATACTTTTCAAACATTTCTTTAACAAAGAAAAAATATATTTCATGATATGTAGAGGTTGTTCATGTAAATATGGGCACACTATATCTAGCTTTTGATTTAATTATTCATTTATAATTAAAATTCTTTTAATGACTATCAACCTTAATGTGTCAATGAAATCTGATTTAATTTTAATCTGTAAAAATTTAATTTGATAGCAGCTAAGAAACAAGTAGCTAAAATAATTTTTATTTAGTGGCGAAAATCAAAGCCAGTTTATTAGTATCAGTCGCAGCTATTTGTCAACTGCCTTACCATGTAAAGAAAGACGCGACACGCGCATTTAGAAAACGGTAGGATAAATATGTTATTATTTTTAGAACATATAATATAATCCATGCACACTAGAAAAACTTGATATTTGTAGATAGTATTATATTTGCTTGCGATTAAGCAAATCAAAACCACTGATTCATTGTAAGATCACCAAAATAAATGTAATTTACTCAAACTATCACGACAGTAATACAATTTTTGCTCAAAATACAACTACGACGATTCGCAAAGTATACAAAGCATGCCAAAGCAGCATTCTAACAAAAAGCCAATACAGTCACCACCATCACAATTTCCACAATCACAATCGCAATTTCCACAATCACATTTTCCACAGTCACAACATCCATCACCATCGCAGCAATGAAGTGTAGAGTTGCAACAGCAGAAACAAAGACAGTAGTTACTTGACGAAGATCCTGAACTGGGTCCACAGTTACAACAATCCGTCTTTTTGTCTCCAGTTTTTTCAGCAGGTGAATCAAAGCTTCTAATTTCATCCTGGTTTGTTATTACACCAGGAACTGGAGGTTGGACGCTCATTGAGTAAGGAGGTGGCGATGAATCTGGACTGAGTAATCCTGTATATCGACCTGGAAACCCAACATCGTTTCCTGGGTCTGTGTAGAAAAAATTAGTGAACCAAATATAATTATTATAGGAAATAAATATTTTGAATTAAAATTAAAAATATATTTATATCTTCACGAGTGTTCGGGCGTGATATTATAATTTATTGTATTCGTGTACCATTTAATGTTATTTCCATTATTATGGCAATTGCCGCTAGACTGTACATAATGATAAGCCATTTCTTCAACATTTGTAAATTGGCATTGGTCCACAATTAAACTATATTTATTATGCATGAAAATCACGTAAATCTAATGACAAGCTATCCTTACCATAATGTATTCTACTTTATAAACCAAAGTAAATTAATGAAACTTTCTAGAATTCTCAGTATTGGTTGACAGTGTATTTTTTATGATTCATATGTAACATTCGTTCGGCAGAAACTATCAGTTTCCGTTTACTATCTCTAACAGTTCAACATGCTTCATAATTACGACAATGAAATTTTTTCTACTTCAGGCAGTAATATTGTTAGGGAAAATATTATAATTGTATGCTAAATATAAGCAACTTTTAAGATAAACTTTTATGGTTTAAAATGATTAAAATGTGATTCACTGAGGTGTTACTTCTAAATAAAAAGGTTAATTATTATGTATTACATACGTACTTAGGTCGTTTACGGCATTATTGCATGCGGATTATTTACGGCATTTTGACACTATACCCTGTATGAATGTGACTTTGCTTTCTGACTCTAACACTCTAACCTAAGTTGAATTTTGGTATAATAAATGATGTTGTGTGAACTTTTAAATGCACAGACATTCATTCACCTTTGTATTGCCTCTAAACTTTTGTATACGAATATGTGTCATTGTAATTTTATGCCTATAACTACAAAACTT
>JABASH010006653.1:0-10349 GCA_019776445.1 Tomocerus maximus
GCTAGTGATCGCACGCGAGCTGGAGTCGTGTCGAAATTATAATAAATCATTAGTTTTCTTCATTAATTTGTGTGTTAAAGTTACTGAATAGGCATCGCCGGCATATACAGTAATTTACATACGTATAGCATACTCAGTTATACAACATTGTATGTTGTACCAAGACAAAATAGTACTAGCTAAGATATAATAAACATAAGATTGCCAAGCCAAATAAGCTAAAGCTAAACGAGAGATGTTAACATTCCATGTGCCATTAGACACATTTCTTGTTGCACATGCCGTCATTACAGAGTTATTAAGATAAGACAAATGGTTATTTTCCTTTGAATGGAGTATTCTAATGATACATTTTACAAAACATGCTTTTAGCACTCTACGTTTTCAACTTACATGTTTCCAATTACAACTTACGATTACTATTATCTTCCAGCGAGGAATTAAAAGTTGCTTCGTATTCTCACAACCATTACTATACCAATACCATTGCTATTGAAATTCGTCGCGACTCACGGATAGTTTCTATAATTAACCAAATACTATAAATAATAGTTTTTATTAAAAGATATCGTTTTCTCGCATCGCATTGTCAATTCTTAAGAATGTCTACTGAAAGACAGAAAAGCAAATGAAATTATAAAAGCTAAAACTTTGTTGGTCGAATTATTATACCAATATCAGTTTAAAGATAACTGATACACTGATCACTTACACCTTACATTATCGACATACATCTATATTCATATGACATAGAATTTAAATAAACCAGCTAAAAATGTAAATTGACATTGACTCTTAATATTCCACTGAAAAACAAATATTATTTGCTTCTTTAGTGCCTGTTGGGTGTAACAAGAAAGACAACCATAGGTGGACTGTATCGTGATTTTTAAAGTATTTATTTAAAACCAAAACTCATTAGAAATTGACAATCATGGAGAGGAACAACTTGACGTGCGACTTTCAAACCAAAACGGACAAGACCATAAAACTAAATATTATGAATTCGTAATTTGAAATAAATAAATAACTATTTATGTTACCTATTACATTCCCAACAGTGCCTATACTGCCTATATGTAAATCTTCGTCTTCTTGAACAAAATGCATAAACCTTCTGTACAGCAAATAAAGATGGTATCCACTATATTCCATTTTAGGTGCAATTAGGGAAGGTAAATAAAGTCAAATTAAATAGTCACATTCACATATGCATAATACGTGAACCATGCCGAGCCAATAAGTAATAAGTTGTACAGAAAATATTTCAAAGGTTTTCATTGCATTTCGCGGTTAGATTCATAATTTTCTCCTGTTTACTGAAGAATTTGCCTTTATGTTCATGGATGTAAATTACCTGCATGATCTTTAGCAGTGGAATTTTCAGTAAAGGCACACCGAAGTTCAACAGTACAGTAAGTATGTTGTGTGACCTCGGTAAACCTAGTAAAGTGTGTAGTGTTAGTTAAATGTGGCCTTGGTGCAATGTAAAGTGGAATTTAGTTGAAGGTATACTTGGGTAGGTTATTTGTAAAAATATTCGACACTTACGTGCTGATACTTATGAAGTAGAAGTGATTATGGTGAGAAAGTATGAGATGGTAACTCTGGAGAAGAGATAGGGAAACACATAAATGTACATAGAGATTTGGTATTCGCAAGTATAAGCTGAATGTTAAGACTGCATGCGCACCAGATCATCAAATCCGTTTGCCTTCCACTTCCACCTCAGTTCAGTTCAGTGAAGTTCAGAGCTGACTGTGTCTTGTGTGAGTACAGTACAGTAGAGAAGAATATGATGTTGGTTTCGTTGGTAAGCTTCGGGCTCTTTCGGTCAGTGTAACTTAGCCTGGCTCGTTGGCCTTCTTCAGTTACGTTTTTGTGAATCGCACCTTCAGTCTGCTCTCGGATCCAGAGAGATTCACTCCGCTCCGATTGGAAGTCAAACAGTTGCTGAAAATCCTTTTCACGCACACTTACATCTAGAAGATAGATACAAACATTGAAATTAGCTTGAGACATCATCACTGGTTTCAATTAGGAAACTAAACATCCAGGGGAAATGTGACACTTTAATTCATTCCTGGACTAAAGCTAAGTGAACTGGGTTTCAATTAGTTCTAATTGAACTTTTGTGTATGGATACTGATATTATCAGGATTTCGATTCATTTGCTAAAGAAGTCAATATTTATAACATACAAGTGATGTGATTCGGTTTTGGTTGTTCTACTTTCTACTTGAGTGGGGTAACATAACAGACAGTGAACACAGAAATCCAATCCTATCATTAAACTCATAAATGACTCCACTCCACATGATAAGCGAACTTTATTCAGTGGGACAAAACATTTGGCGCAGAATAATTTTATCTTCATTGAAATCGCAGTAGTAGTGTTAGTAGTTACTCGCAGATATATTCCAGATATTCCAACCTCATTCTTATACTGTCATAATAGTCCTTCCCCAAAGAAAACCACAGGGAAGGAAAGGAAGTTCACTAATTTATCCTATCAACCTTATTTTCGGAATAGAGGAAGTCAAAGTCAACTACTTTAAGACAGAAAACTTTTAGTGCCCCATTTCTCTTCTCCTGTCTTCCAAACTAGAACTACATTTATCAACGCTGGGCTTTTAAATCTAAGGCAACACTCTACGTCTAAACAGATAGGTACCAGAAGAAACATACATTTCGTTTGATCTGCATCTTCAAAGTATGTACATTCTTTGTGACATCTTTCCTTCATCAAACTGAATATTCAACTCTAACAAAATATCACACGATACCGGCGAACATCTTCCGGAATGAAAGTATGCAATTATCTCCGAAATACATTCAAAGCTACCTACCAATGCAAAAACTCGAATCAAGTCGCTAATATATCTGCGTTTTTCCAAGTATACTTTGACATTATGCGAGAGAAGAACTATTTGCTACAAAATACTACATTCTATCTTACATCAATTACTTGTTCTAATATTTACTCTGCCCGGTCAACCGCACTATCAATTTCATGTCGTAGTTGGTAGTAACTCAGCACTATTATAGACAAAGGAACTTGCAAAACTAACTTCGAAGAAAATTCCCACATATTAAAAGATACTATAAACACAAAGGCAAGTTGTGAAAACGGGAAAAGCCGGCTTCTTTTCTTACAATGACTTAGTACTTTCACAAATGGCGAAATATTTGAGTGCTCCAAAACTCCAAACTCCTTGTGTTCGGCACCAATAAAATCTTCCTGGAATGCCTAAAACGACAAATAAAGCCAATTAAGTGAAACTATACTGACTTCTGAAAATACAAAATATTGCAATATAATATAACAAATAAAACATGAAAAACGATTTACACATTTAAACTACATTCACACTAGCCAATAGCCATGGTCGTAGAAAGTTTCAGGTACTAAACTTACCAATGCTAGAGAAAATCAACAAACTGTCATTTTGTAGCGAATTGAAATTTTGCTAAGTGCATCCGCTGTCGGTAAACTGGAAAAGGAAACCATCGAGTGAGACAAGGAAAATCAAGTCGCCTTCAGAAAACCATTTGACTTTGAATCCACTTCCACTTGGGTGATTTCACTTGGTAGATACGTTTTCCTTCTCCATCCACTTGACGGTGAATCAATCTAAATGTTCATTGTGTCAGAAAACCATATTTCTCGTTCTCAATTTTACAATTGCAAATAATAGTTGTTCTTGAGATGTTTCTTCGATGCACTGTACAGATCGTTGGAGGTACTACAAATTTGAGGTTGTAATGAAGTAGATGAAGAAGTCTGACTTGTGCAAAAGTTGGTTGATTGAGTCTCTGGATTTCCTGCAGATCAGCATATTAATCTGATTTGAAATGCAAAGTCTCATTAGAGGAACGGAACAACACTAATGAACTTGAGTTTGTGTCTTGTGAATAATAAATGTGAGGAGAGACAAGAGATACCTTTGATTGTCAATTGTTGAGAGTTAGAAAGTAATTGAGAATCGAGGTTGGTTGAACTCACTCTGGAAAATCACAAAAGATCAGCAAGATAATACAGTGACGACAAAATACAGACACATGTGTAGTACTATCTAAGAAAATTGCTTATTTACGAAGGTTTTTCTACTACTGGTCGGCTACTAAATCAACGTCTGGGTTTTTTTACTAAGCTTCTTGTCTCATCGTCTCTTGTCAACTATTCTCTCTCTTTACTACAATTCATCAAGGAAGAAAGAGGAAAGTCATCAGAAAACTTATTTGCTTGCTACTCTGCTCAACTCTTGTGTGTGTCTCCTACCTCGGATTGGTTTAAGCGTGACATATGCCATGAGAGCTAGAAACAAAATACAGAGAGCCGAATATAAAAAATCCAGTATTCCAGCAGAAACTCCAGGAGATAGCTTAGAGGCAAATAGAGAAGAGAAGATTATGGACTACGACTGCATTCAGGTTTTGTGGTATTCATTCATTCATAAAAGAAAAGAGGTCTAACAAGCAAAGAAACTGAAAATTCAAAACTCACATGGATGTTTGTTATGTGCATGTGGTAATCTGACATTAGTAGAGGAACTTAGCTTCAGGACTCTTGAATGTAATTGTAAGAATTCTGATATAAAAGACGTTGCTTCGTTAATTTAAAATGTAAGGATCTTATTTATATATCCCTCTTTGTGTGGTACATACCTGAAGTAGCAAAGTAATATAAACGGGATCTGTCAACATAACGGGATACCAGTTGAAAGAGTTTCAATTGAGAATTCCACTTGACAAGGAAATCAAGTCAAAGTCAAAACCAGAGCATCGCGGAATAGAACAGTCTTCATTAAAAGCAACTGCTCATCTCATCTTGCCTGATGAATGTCAAGCTGAGACATTCAGGTCGACTGATTCAGCTTCCTAACTCACAGACTCAGCTGTTTTCTCTATAAACACACGAAGCCTAGCGGTAAAGTAAACCCATCTTATGTGATCTGAGTCCTGCTATTCAACCATTTTCCTTTACATTGACTCCAGTCAACTGTGAGAGAAGCACTTTGATGAGAAGACCCTATCTACCATACAGATTCACTTGGCCTCGATTCCATTTGATTCAATTCAATCACAACTATCGACATAAGGTACTTCATCCTTTCTTCTACTCCCATATCCATCTATACTTAACTCAATCCTGTATTATAAACACATTCACATTGTAAACACTTTAATGCACATTCAATGTAATTTTGATAGGCCTAACAACCCACGTACTAACTAAGAAAAACTAATAATAGAGTGAGTAATGATGGTATAGCCACCTTTATCTTAGTCATTTATTATTCACAGTAATTAATTTAATGGATACTAATTTTTAATTAAATATAAATATTAAGGTAGTTAGGTGCAGATTACATGATCACTGAATTGCTTAGACAAGAAATTACAATTATATGGTAATCATTTGACATTTTTGGTTATACTTACACGTGACAAGGACCCTATACTATAAATACTAGCAATTCTTTTTAGGCTTCTGATTAATTTGATTGTATATTAACTTGTGTTTACCTGTTTCATTAATGACAGTAATTTATTCTATGTGTAATATAATGTAGATGTTCTCCCTTCCACCAGTTAAGAAAAATATATGGTAGTAAAGAAATGTAGAGGTTAATGGTATGTAATACAATAGTACACTTAAAATGAATTTCACAGAATGTATTAAGTATTATAAAGTGGGTAATGATGATTCTGACATATTTGAAAGAGTGAGGCTAGTGGGTTGATAATCAAAGAAAAAGGTTGGTATTGTGAGTTTCACTCTCTTTTTGTTTTGTAAGCCATTAAGTCATATAGTGAGAAGTGTCTGTAGTCCGTGAGTATTCTTGGAAATGAAATATCCGTAGAAAAGTAAATAATACTGTAGATTCTCTAGAGTGTAGCGACATAAAAGAAGGAAATTCTCATAAGTACTGGTATAAAAGGTAGGCAAGTACACAATTTAGTATTTAATGGTGTCTCCCATTTACAAGGGCTAGTACATGGGAAAACTGTCAAGTTAAAAAGGAGGAAAATGTAGTAAACTTGTATAGAAGTGAGGACATAATGAAAAGGATAGGCAGAGGCCAAGGGACGGGAAGTAATTGGTAGCCATAGCCAAGTAACTGATAAAGAAGAAAAAAGTTAAGAATTAAGTTCGTTTGTATGCCAGTAAAATTCTGGGAAAGGGAGGAGAAGAAAAGTTTGCATTATATGTAGATATTTTCCATTACATTATAACGTTTAGTATTTAATGCATATTATTTGTATACAAAAATGATTTCCCGGAGCATCAAAAGAAACAAACTTACCTCCTAGACATAAATAATGAGAAAGAAGCTGAAGTGAAAGTAAAGCTCTGCTTTGCTCTACTGCTCTATACTTTCACCAAAGAGAAACTTTTCCCCGCTCAGCTCTCCTCACTGAACGCGTCGAAAGTTTTGCATTTTATTTTAGCAAACTTTTCATGAAGGTAGTTATGTTAGTTACGACGATCTCTCCTTGGTTAGCTCTCACTCAGTCCAGCACAGTTCACTTCAGTACAACTAACTGCTGCATATTAAATAAGTGAACTCTTCGAACTCCTATCTCTACCTTATACTTTAATTCATTATCTCTTTTATATCTGTAAACACAGCTAGCACCATGTTATTCCGACTTTCACTCGATTTTACTTACTTTTACTGCGGGAAATACATTAGATCCTCTTTCCACACGTACACATTACGTTACGCTAGTTTACCATATTATACTGGAGGCGTCGTCTCATACTGAGACAGTTGCTAGTACCTGTATACTAGAAACAACATTCTTTACAGTTTCTTTACTTTCCCTTTATCACATCAGAAGGGAGAAAGTAGAAATTACTTATTGTTACTTTTCCTCTTTTACAATCCAGAGAATATTTTGACGCACACTTTGTTTACTATTAAAAAACTTGGCAATTAATTACTATCAAAGAAAAGTGTGTGCTAAAAGTTTTAAAATTCTCTTTCTTCCAATCTAAACTTGGTAATCAGTTACTCTGAGATTCTTCTTTCTTAACTATTAGTATTAATGCAAACAAGATACAAAACAGAATCCCATGCAACTGCTACATAAAGTGCGCTTTATAAGATCGTAGTATTTCATTCCAAATGATTAACTATTGTAGGACACATCTGAAAATTCAGTAATTCCCAATTCTTATTTCTTTTGAAGTATTTTTGTACGGACAAAAAACGCTAATTTAGCATTAGCACCACTACTTTTTAAAATTGTTCTACTTGTATCAAAATTTTCTCTCTACAAAGCATAACTAAGCATTGTGCATAGCATATTCCCGAGTGTTAATTGAAATGGTTTCCAGAGCCGTAAAAGGTTAAGTTTTAAAGAATTATTTTTCTACTCATTCTTTTAAAGTTAAGTGAATCCATATGAAACCGTTGCATATGCGAAGAGTTCCTGTGACCAGGAATTCTTGAGAGCAGTTTCTGGTGGGGGACTTATAATTTATATTAGGCGCATCTGAAAGAGCATGCTGTTAGGCTTAGTCTTGTTTTGTAAAGTTTTCACTTGCCGTTCCGGGAATGGGATGGAAGTTTCAATGTGTCTACAGAAAATCAAGGCCCGCAGCTGTTTCTCGTGCGTGAAAGCTATACGACTTGTAGATGGTATCATCTTCGTAGTAATGTATTTTCACTAATGCATAGCGTTCCTGTATTGTGTACTGGCCTTGGCCTTGTGTGTAATATATATAAAATGCATCGTGGCATGCATCTGTAGTGCTCATTTCTATTTATTATACAGTATTATGTGTATTTCCGTTCTTTTGTATCTATACAGAACGTAGATAGCTGTGTGTTTTGTGAATCTCAGATGCTGGTGGTAGATATCTTGTAAATACATCTCTCTGGAAGTTCACATGTAACTGTTCTGTTGTGATAGTCGACTATCTATTTTAGGAGAAATGTAAAGTGAGAGAAGAGGTAAGTGCAAAATGTCATAGCCTCCAGATCTCCTGGGCTAGACGGGACGTAGCCAGGCCAATCTATTACAAGGAGATATAGACTGGTTGGAAAAGTTATCTTTTGGGCCTTTGCTTTGCTTTCCCTTAGTTTTAGCAAGTTCAGTTGGCTGCGTAACGTTCTGGAACGCACTGGCATTCAACATTTAACTTTTTCGAGAGAAAAGTTGACTTTGACTTTCCCCTAGGTTCTAGTAAAAGCACAGAGCAATCTGTACTAAGGATAGTATAGTCTCTCTGATAGATTGTAGTCACTCAGTTACGGATTACTATTTGAGTTTTTCAGGATGTGAACGGATCAAAGTGTAAAGTCTGGAATTTTTCATTCAAATCCCCATATGCAAACAAAAAGGTTAAGTAAGTTATATATTTCTCTGTACAAAACTATACCGAATGTAATTGAGTTATGTTAAGGAATGTACTTTGTATACTGAATGCTAAAATATTCTTGCATAGAATTGTTAGCATGAATGAACTTTTTGATTTGAGTGGAGGGAACAATCATTACGTAGTACAAATATGTTCGTTTCTTATCAGTAGTGGACAAAAATTTTATAGTTTCTTATCTTAGAAAGTTACCTTAGGTTTCCATGCAGAGATAAATTTTACCTTGTCTTAGGAAACTATCTTGCTTAAAGTACTATTGTAAATATAATGGAAATTTGAGGAGAATAGAATTTAACTGTGTCGTTTTATTTTAGAATTGTGAAGAAGCCTTGTTGCTACATAATCTTCTTCAAGGGCTCTTCAACTTTCGAGTTTGTTTGCAAAACAATTTCCATTTCCAGTTAAGTTACTATAAATTCTCTCCACTTGGTGCACTGTCTTTTGCATTACATTAACTTAGGCTCGATTGCTCCTAGCTATGTACTTATTCATGCAATGCTTAAGTTGGTACTTTGGTATTTTATAGGTACATACTACTTTACTTTTACTCCCCAGTGCTAGAATATTCTGCACTAACGTAATAATGCCACACACCTCCATGTATCTCTTACCTAAATGCGTCATTCACACATAGAACTAGAGGAACAAGAAGAAGATACTTAAGTATTTGATTTCCATCTACACCTGCAAAGTTTAAGGATAGTCTAAGGTACTTCAGCAAATTCCATTTTCTACAAAATACAATTGAATATAAACAAGGAGTCTAACAGACAAGAACTTTTCGGCTTTTAATTCCGAATTCTACCTGCAAATAGAGTTCATACACTTCACTCCATCAATTTACTTTAGCAAAGACATTGTGTTTGTCTTTTGGGGAAGAAAACACTACGTCGGCACTTTGTGCACAGAGTACATAGTAAGAGGAAAGTTAATCCATCAAATACCTTTCAGGAAAAGGACAAGTTATTATTTTTTCAAGGAAACGTCGGTAGCAACAACAGACATCTCTAATAGGATTTTACCATTCTAAAAGAAGTCTAATATAATCCACACAACTCTCGATGTACATAAAAGCTTGACATAATGTCCTAAGTATTATGTCTACAAAGAGAAGGATCCTTTGAGAGCTTTATTGATCCAATACACAATATTATATGCATTATGTATTGAATCTACATAATGGGCTTTACAAAATACTTGTGTACAACCTTAGTTGATCGGCGAATGATGAATGAAGCAACGAACCATGGGCCTTCTCAACTTTCCTCTTGTTTTCCAAATTCTCACTAAATATTCCGAATATTGAATATTATAGAAAATTCTCTTTTTAGAGATTATGTAGTTAGAAAGTAAAATTTTGAAAACGTTTCGACATTTTTATTGAATTATTGTTTACAAATTCGTCGTAATATATGTTGTAGATTAGTTTGGCAAAAGCCTCTTTGGCAAAAAACAAAAATTTGGTCAAAAATGGCTCCTGTAGATAATTTGGCTATGGCTAATCCGTTTTTGCTTGTACACATTTTGTCAAACTATCATTGATTTGTCAATGTGACCATTGCGTTTTGTAAAATTGGTCAACGAAATTTTGCCAAACAGTTTTGGCCACTAACGGGCACCCGTAAGTTATAATATTTGTGTCAATGATACAGTTATAGTTTAAATATAACCTACGTATACTTTGTTCGTCACAATTTCTGTGCCTTGCCGAAAATGACGTTGTTAGAAAATGTAAACTATTTTTTGATTGGATTTAGTAAAATTCTCCGTGAATATAAATTCCATAATTTGATTACATAGCAGGATTTTCTGTATCGAAAAATGTGTTTGGTTAACAGATTTGAAATTCACTAAGTAATGTAAGTGTATTTAGAGTTATTTCTTGTGATTTCATCAGTTTCAAAATGAGATTAAGCAACATTAAACAGACAGGTAAGTCATTTAATCTATTTAGTTC
>JABASH010006654.1:0-10348 GCA_019776445.1 Tomocerus maximus
AGTGTATCTTAAGAAGGAGTATACCTGAGTAAGTAAAAGTGTGTTGCGGTCAAAAACTAACGTAAGCAGAAACTGGAAAGTGAGAGCCGCCCGAAGAAAGTCAAGTTAAATCAGGAAATCGAAGCTCACAATCAGCTCTACTTACAGTTACAGCTTACAACGATTTCATAAGACTTGACTCTAAAGGATGAAAATATGTATGTAAGGTCCACATACATTCACACATAGCAATTTACGTGTAGTATGTATGTAACTGGTAAACAAGCCATATGGCAGTATACTAGTGTATATTTATAAAGCAGAGGAGGAGGAGGTTAAAAGTTGGTTCAGTGGAGCTAAAGAGAAACGATATGAAGAAAGCATGAAGAAGGTGAGTAAATACATGGGCTACTCCACAGAAACAGGCCAGACCACTAAAGCAAACTGAACTATTGAAAATCAAAGGAGAGGAGAGTAGTTGAGCAAAAGGGGAAAGCACAGATAAAGTAAACCACTTGTGTTTCATTTCATTGCAACTTATAAGATAGTTGGAGAGAGCGGGTAGTCGTCTCAACTTAGACTATAGCCACATCAGTTACTCCATCAACTAACTCTCTAGTACACTCGCAATTTCTGCCTCTGCTGCACTATTTGCACGGGAAGGACCAAAGTACATAGTAGGTATCTATTTCTGCACTACTACTATACCTACCTGTCTTATTCGATGAAATGTCATGCCCTGCCCGACATTCTTCTCCTGCTTTCATCCATACCCATTGATCGTTATTATCTAAACCGAAGTTTGCATTTATTTGGTTGACTGGCAATCCAATGTGATCGCGCACTATACTATCACTGTCTTTAACAATAATAGCGATGGGCATAACATTATAAATATCTACAATTCCATAGCTTGCCAACCAGGGTTCAATGCCAGAATTTTGGGGATTTTATTCCTCATTTCAACATGTTTCCGAGATTCCGGAGGACATAAGACCACTTTCATATCTAAGAATGTCTGAAAATAGAGCAATATCATTCAGTATTTCTCCAGGATTTCTCAAACCCTGTTGATTATAAGACAATGACCGCGTGCAAAATGTAATATCGATGACATGGACTGTCTAAGTAGACAAGACTTGTGCATTATTCCATCCTTAGCATGTCAAGTTAGCAAAGCATTGCAAATTGCAGCGCATTTCTTCGAATGCGTACTAATGTTAATACATGAAGCACCAGCATCCCATTCTTCTTGCTTACGTTTTAGTGCAATTTACTAACTACATTACATCACGTCACATACTACTTAGTATTTGTTTCGTGACCATCTANCTACTTAGTATTTGTTTCGTGACCATCTACTCACCCATAGGGTAGCATGTCACGTCACGTCTGTCCTTTATATAAGTTAGTTTGGTTTTTAAACCAGTTTTATTTTTACCATTACATATACACGCCTACCTACAACGGCTACAACATTCATTAACGTATACTATTGTTAGCAGGAGAAAGCATTCTTATCTCTAAGTGCCACCCGGTAGGAATTCTACTTCCAAGGGCGTGCTGTAGGATCTCACATAAATATAAGTTACAGAAATGAGGACCATTTGCCTTAAAAGTATTAATGCGCATTTACAAGTATTGTGAGATAGCAGAACTCTGTCTTATTAAAACTTCTCCAGAAGACATTACCTTAAAGTAAGAGAAAGTGCGTGATAGTTAAGTATACTGTCTTATATATATTAACATTAGCCTTTGAGAAAAATTGCTTTGTTTTTATCTCAAGCAATACTTCAAGGTTAAATAAATAGATTACAAAGTTACAGTTAGACAGGGAAGGATAAATTGTGCGTAGCAGCTATTACTTGTACTTTAATAACAGTAGTAATACTTCAAATAATTCATATAAGGGATGTCAGATCACATCCAAGGGTCCGATGTTAGGGGAAGGCCTCAATAGACCAAAGTATATCAATAATACACAAAATGCGATTTATTCAGCATAGACCTTCGCCAAAAGTAGCTAGACCCATCCTTTGATTTCCTATGGTCTCTATACAGTATAAGATACTCGATTATATAAGAGAAGCAAGCAGCATGTCATCATAGTAGTCATGCTTTGAAAACGACAATTCGGGTAGTTCACCTTCACACTGTAACTAATGTTATAATGTTTAACAGGGTAACTTGAGTTTTTGCTAGTGCCCATACGTTTTCTGTGGAAAGCGGAGATAAAATATATGTAGAGAGAAGTCGTGTTGAGTGCACAACAAATAAAAGGAAAAAGTATGTTTGAAAACTTGTGTTACTTAACATAAGGTAGCCTTATAGTATGAATTGAAAGTACTGTCCAAAGCGGGTGTTGAGAGAACTGGACGGAGTAGTAAGTAGGACGCATGCAGTTACGTAAACGTAGTACTACGTGGAAGGATACGGATGATTTCAATTCAATTCAAGTATTCTGACGTTCCTTGTAAGTGATGTATATGTAGCAGGCTTACTTACTAAGTTACTAGCCTAGGGCCTTGCTCTATGTCCAATCCAGGTAGAATGTGCTAACCTTAGCGGTAACTGGTAGCAGTAAATAGTATTCGGTATCTGTCATATATGTCCCATTTGTCCAGTGGACTAATGCTAACCATACCGTTCGCACTGAGTCGCCCAAAGCCGCCAAAAATTTCAATCTGATTCCCAGAATCATATTTTCTTCTGCGTAAAAGTTCCATTGGTGACCCACCCGAAACCGCCAAAAATATCAATTTTACTTTCTTCAAAGGATCATAGAGGTATCAAAATTTCAATCTGATTCCCAGAATCATATTTTCTTCTGCGTAAAAGTTCCATTGGTGACCCACCCGAAACCGCCAAAAATATCAATTTTACTTTCTTCAAGGGATCATAGAGGTATCGGATATTTTAACACGTTGCAGTCGCACACAACCTTTTCTGCTCACTTTCCTAATGTCCGTGTTTTCGAATTAAAAGGAATAGAAAGGAATATGCCACATAGGAATATGCCACATAGGAATATGCCACATAGGAATATGCCACAACTATTAGTCCTAATACTTATTAAAACTGGAAATTGTATACGCATTTACCTGGATTTATAAATGCCTAGCCTTAGTACGTCCTTTCCTTGCCCGGAGAGGCATTGAGCCTACCACATCTAGTGTAGGAGAAATTGATGTGCCTATGGAACCTATTGAACCTGCTGTGCTATGTACGAAGTACATAGAAAATAACATTACAGTTCTTTGAATCTTTTACGTCCATTTATTTTGTGACATTACTTCTCTTGTCCATACTTGTACATAACATATCGTTGGTAACATAATTTAGCTTGTACACTTTATTTTAGGTACCAGCTGTATGTATCTCCTTAAAGTGGGGAGTATCTTAGTAAATGCACTCACAAAGACCGACTTACCTCTATATGCAATGTAAAAATAAGTATGAATATGTGAACCCTATTTTTGGTATTCTCCTGATAGCGACACTGGTTTTGAATTTATCTTTAAGACGCACTACCTTAGTGTATGGTTTCCTTTTCAATGCTATTGCATGCATATTGTCATCTGTATATGTATATGATACTCGAATGTGTGTGCGTTGATTCTACCCATAGCTACATAACATTATTATTTTGCGTGTAAGTTTGCAACCGTCACGGTGCGCGTAGGTCCTAGAAAAAGTAAGTAGGAGTAAGTAGCAGAGGTAGCAGTAACTAAGTTTGAGGAAAACGAAGACCCCCAACGAGTTTACATAGATAATATTGTTAGATGCAAAAGAGACGGAAAAAAGAGACTGTTTACCACTTACAAGCTCCAACATACTTCAGAGCTATTACGTAGAATATGTTTAGCTGCCCACACTTTTCTTTATTTCTTTTCTCTGAATGTCTCGGATGTCTGTTTTGTCTATCTGTCTCTCAAGCGTGTAGTGTTGAACTGTATGCTACATTTGTAAATACAAACTTACACTACATTACATTACTGGGCATTGTGTTCCCACTTCAACTTCAACTACTAAACTACATAGAAGTTGACAACAGCGGACATGTAGGACTGCATGCTAGCAGACGTATACAAATAAAGACACAACATTAAACCAAATCAAAGTAAGTATGTATGTGCCATGCTACCCTCCTTTTCTTTCTTTACCACTTTTCTCGCTCACTGCTGACACACACAACTTGATTATTTACACTCAACAACAATACAATTCATACTCCTTATACTCTCCCACTCTTAAGGAGAATAGCATTTTACCTAAACAAATACCATTGCCATTAGTCTATAAGAACTATAGCCAGGACTGAGAAATACTTCCTAGACGTTTTCATTTACACTTCAACTTCCCACACATACTATTTTTACAAGTCCTAACACACCTAAGTACATCATAACAACTCACTCGGCTTAGTCTCATACTGCTTGTCACAAAAAATAGATAAAGTGAAAGTTTTAGTAACTTTTTCTTGCTTATTTTTCTCTTTGCAAAATTTTCCCCCCTTGGTGACCATTGCACCGTAATTAATGTAATTAGAAGAACTTTACCGTTTACATGGAATAACAAAGCTACACTTTTCTGTACTCTTAACAAACTTTTTAGCACAAATAATTATTGAGCTGTTTGAAATGGGACACAGCTTTTTCTCTTATCTACAAATGGATTATGGTCTTCAGGGTCAAATTTCTAAGTTCCTATATTATCCACTTTTTGAGTGACTAGTCAATAATTTAATTTCCAACTGAAAAATAATACTTATGTAGTGATCGATAATATCAATATATTTAATTTTTGTAATACTACTATAGCTAAATGTGCTATACCGAACGGTCCAAACGGCAGTTGAAGTAGCACTTTCACTTTCCTTACGGTAAATCCATATAAAACTTTCACTGGTACTTTCACCAGAATTTTTAACCCACTCAAGCAAAATTTTATGAAGTTATAGAGAAAGCCATGTATGTAAACTGCCTTTGTAAATGTAAAGCAATGAAATGTAAACTGCCTTTAGGATCGTACTGTACTATTCTTAACAATTTGGCCAAAAATATGTTGACAAACGATATTTCATTAATATATCCGAAATAGAAATACGTGTCATAAGATAATATTTTTTTTACTCCTGTACATAATTGGAAGCTGCATGGTCTGTTCAGTAGTAAATAATAATAACAATAATTTTCATGTTTGATTGAATTTAGTACTCTGATTAGTAAGTATACACGTAGAGACAATAACAAGAAGCAACTTGAGTGAGTTGATTTCAATTGGATTTGATGTCACATAGAATTAGAATGGGAGGAAAGCCCACTCACCGAGTCCGTCAACACGAATGAGCATTTGCTATAAGCACTGCTCACTCAGTCGTTTTCTTTCTCAATAAAAATATCGCTAAGACATCATAGAAACTAGATTCAGCTGGTTGTTACTAATGTAGTAATACCATCAATGCACTGCATTTCATTGCCTCAATAGTTAGAAATAAAATTGACGATATTCCAGTAGATGGACTCAAATCGTTTACCCTTCACTCAGCGCATCTCTCACTCAGAATACATTGACATTTTCGAATTTTCCGAAAGCACAAATTCTTCGACCTGTTTATGCACTGATGAGCATTTCTGAGATTTCAAATTGACCTCATTCGGCCTTCGTAGATGAATAGAACTGAAGTAAGTTATAAACAATTTCCCAAAAAATAACGGTTCTTTTGCGGTTCTTTTCTGGAAAATTGGTTATGACTTCAGTTCTATTCATCTAACAATTCATCTATTCATCTATGAGATCAATTTGAAATCCCAGAGATGCGCATCATTGCATAAACAGGTCGAAGAATTTGTGCTTTCGGAAAATTCGAAGATGTCCATGTATTCTGAGTGAGAGATGCGCTGAGTGAAGGGTAAACGATTTGAGTCCATCTACTGGAATATCGTCAATTTTATTTGTAACTGCAGAATACAAATGCGATAACCATTCGTCTATAAACCGTGGTATACTTTGAGGCATTAAGATAATGCTTGTTTCCCTCTACAAATTCATGGTGATATACTAACCTAGTGTTTAACTTAGTATATGCATAGGTCATCATTTCAACTACTGTCCATGCATTTACAAAGTATATGCAATTCTGATATAAAAATGTTACAATTAAATTAAATTGAAGAATATGGATACTAGAAGGACATGTTTATTTTTCACTATCAGTAAAACTACATTGGTATCATTGGGAGTAAAAAAGGTGTATACGAGGTTGAATCACGTTTCTATTGATGAAAGTTTCTTTTAAAGGCAAGGCATACAATACGTCTGTCTGCCTGTCCACTACAAAAAACATATAACAGTTTACTGAACTGGATTTTTCCAAGTGCACTTCATGGTTAGTGCTTTCATGCAAGCATTAGTAAAACTTTCTCCATGTTTGGACATACAAAGTAACAACTATTTCTTTGCAATATTTTAACCTGATGAATTACTTGCACTATAGTAGATTACATGTGTTTATTTAGGAAAAGCAAAATTTTGCTAACCTACAAGCTATTTTCGGAAATGTGTATGGTTTTTAGTAGCATGTCATTTCCTCAACATTGTTGGTCATATATAATTAAGACTACTAGATGGAGAAAGCATTTAAACCTGGGTTTTAATGATGAATATTAACTAATAGCAATGTAAGTAATCTTGGGAATTACATTTCTCGTTGCCCCCAACCGTCTGTCGTTAACAATGAGAATTAGCACAGAGTAGTAGATGTAGAGTCTTTCTGAGCCATGAGATAACAGCCCGTGTAATCTGAGCACTAAGAGCTTAATGGTATTTTATTTCGTAAAAAGTCAATGTCAAGCCAAGTGTGGCTAAGCTAACTAACTAAGTCACTAATGACGAAGAAATAATAGAGATAAGTAGTCTACTCAACGACACTCAAGCCACCATAAGTGGAAGTTGATGAAGGGGAACTTATATATATTCAGCCTTGTCACTGTATAGTGCAGTTGGAACATTCATCCAAGTTTAAATATAAGCATTGCTGTACATAATATTATATTATAGGGCATACTCAGCAGGAGGTTAATAGTGAGCTACCTTATCTCTAATTTGATTACATACCGTTACTACAGACTAATAGTTTCTGAACTCACTTACTTACCTTGATATTCTCTGTAGAACTCGCAATCAGCGACGGAATTTGAGGCTAAAAAGGCAAAGTCAAGGACAGGTGAAGTCCAATTGTTTTACTTTTGATACTTATGATTTGCTCACATTTTATCTCAACTCAGAGTCAAATTAAGTTCACACAATTGTTCCCGCAGCTCAAAGTTAATAGAATAGTAGCCAATTATAGTAAAGACTTTGCAAATATTAAATTAGTAACACTGGAGGAGTCTAGTGTTTGTGATTTAGTTACAGGGTTGAAAGTGGAAGCCATGCGGAGGAAATTGAATTGCTATTCAGTTCTAGACAAAGGTTCCTTGCACGCTGTAGATTATAGCAATTGTCTTTGCACTGTAAACCCAGAATGTTTATACTATCTGTAGATAATATCCGACGAGTATTTACAGGTGATACTAATTAAGCGTGTATTACTTTTCAGAACAATTCTGTGTACTCTTAAATGAAAATGGGGAATAACACGTAAAACTACCTACTTGTAGTATGTTAGCAAAAAGAAACGAGTTGAGAATTGTGTGGATTAAATAGATAAAAGGGGGCGAGTAGAAATTCGCGCTCTGTACTTTGTTTCACATTTTTGTGACTTTGGGATTTCTCGCAAAAAAATGTCTAGTGCGAATTTTTCCCTAGCCTAAAATTTGAAAACTAGTCTTCAGATGCTTTCTCAGTGGTTGAGTTTGGGATGAGAAGAATGAAGAACAAAGTGATTTGTAAGAAGAAAAAGAATGAATGAAAGAGCTGCTTCCCTTGACGTTCGAATTTATGGACTGAGGGTATTTAGACTGCCGGCGTGTGAAAGCCAAACTTACCCGGATTTACCTTACCCCGCATGTCCCGTAATATAAAAAGCAGATTGACACTACAGGGAAGCATGGAACAAGCAGGCAGCAAGTTGAGGACGAAGCTCAGCTCAGGCAAACCAATTCTCCCGAATTGAACAGAACGGTTCACTATCTATCAACCGAGGTATGTATGTCTGTGCGAATGTTGTAAGGAGTCCTCGTGTAACTATATAAGCATATCTAAATGTAAAAGGTAACTTTCCTCCTTTCCCCGTATTTGTCGCTTACCTTGCTTTCATTTCCTTTAGAGTAGGCAGGTACACCTCACTTCTCCATTAACTATGTAATATCTTCTCTGTCTTACACTTACAATTAGTCTTTCTCAATCCTAGTCTATCGAAAATTATCAAACTCTAATTTGAACTAGAACTTACCGGATTTTATTGCTGAACCACTTAAAATGTATATTTGCTTTGCGCCTTTGCGTTTCTCCACTTTTCACTGTCTCTCCTCAAGGAGCAAACACATCTTCCGAAGAAAACCATCCACTGAGTATGAATTTATATTATTAATTTAATCGTATTAGCACAAAATTTGTAATTACCATTGCGAAAGGTAGTGGCTATAATAAATCTATAGTTCTAAGTACTTTTGTACATAGGGAAAATCACGTAGGTAGCTTAATGTCTGCGTGTGCCAATATATGCCACACTTATTTTCTTTTATTAAGGTAACTGATGGAGCTGGCGACGGTTGGATAGTAACACAAATAATCTATAGACCGGCAGTCTTGGAGTCTAGTCGAAAGTCTAATGAAGATTCTATTGATAATTGGGAATTAAGTAGTCGGTAAACTTGGCGTTAGACAAAATATGCAAATGAGATAAACCAGACGATTCCCAAGGTAGGAATGGCTGCGAGATGAGAAAATGAGATAGAAAAGCAATTAAACTCTCGGCTTTTACTTAAAGTACTGATTCCCTCCTCCTGTTCCCCTATTTTTCTTTGTCATTTGAATGCAAATTTTATTAGTGAGCTACTTACATATTATTTCTATGTATTTCCCTCTCCAGAAAAGTCAAAGGTTACACAATATTAATTTAGTCAGGGAATATGCTAATATTGCACAGAATTGTTATGATTTTCTGGCTGAGTGTTACATGAAATTGTTTTAATAGACTAATAAAGTGATATAAAGTCAGATTTAAATGGTGAGTAGACTCCGGACTGAGCAGATCTCTGTACAGATTCAATCTGCCCTGATTCGGATAAATTCTAACAGGAATTTCAGTCAAGTACAGTCAAAGTGTCCCTCTGTGTGGGAATTACGATGCCCTAGAGACTCGCTTTCCCTCATGCCTCACAACTAAACTCCTATACAATAACATGCACTCGTGCTCTACCTAACTTTCCCTTTAAGTGTTCACTATGTAAGTACGTGCTTATAACTAGATAATATAAATACATAATATAACTTCCCAACCAACTTAGACATACCTTGTTAGTTCTAGTACATTTTGCGCTAGCGGCTACCTGCCCTCGCCCTCCTGTCTCTTCTGCACACATATTTGCAAATGTAACTTGCCCGTGTATGTACACAAAGCATTTAGCCATGCTACAACAACGACCCGACTATTGGTATTTCCCTATCTGGCTACTGTCTACAATACACTTATTTATGGACAGACATGCTCACATACAAAATGAATACATACATATCCACTACTAACAACCTGAGAATCAAGAACATATACATTCCTATTACCCACTCGCCGAATTTTTGGTAGTCTCCTTGCTGCTTATTATAGAATAACAAAATAACGACTTGCACTCCATACCTCTGTGTTATTTTGCAAATAAACCCTAATCCATGTTGGACATGCATGCTCAATTATTACAAGCTCAATTGTACTTACATGAAAGAAATATCAAACTGGCCTACACTGGAATTGGCACTATTATATAACAAATACCTGGAAAATGAAAATGTTTAATCACAAATAGAGATCTGACATAATAATATTACTGCGAGCTGAAAATTATACTTCAGAGAAACTTAAAACGGATTATCACAGTGGTTAACTGTGATACACTATTCAAACAAAGATGTGAGCACAGCAGAGGCAAAACAGACTGCGACGGAATAATTAAATTCTAAGCTACATACAGACATTGGACAAGTCAGTGTGTGTAAGTCGAATTTAAGTGGTGCCCTAAATAAACCTATAATTAATTCCTTCATGTATGTATTGCACTTTTCATACGCAATTTACATATTTCTTGTTCCAAGAGATTCTACGCTCAGCTTATTTAAATTCCATCCTTGTTTGTCATAGTATTAGTATGCAACGAGCCCGTCACTATACCCTAGGAGTAACAATGTGAGTAAACTCACACAAAGGAATCTA
>JABASH010006655.1:0-10347 GCA_019776445.1 Tomocerus maximus
TATTCATGGCACAAAATGTATCTGAATTCAAAACAATATGTGTATGAGTACATGGCAGAGTTAATACTTTTGATAGAAATATGGAAGATGAGTATTCATGTTGGGCTATCAATAAAACAAACGAAGTCTTGTGTCCCTGACCCAAAGCCAACGACAGCAGCTTGGAGCAAGAAAATAATTCCCAAACCCCAAATGAATTCCGAAACAAAATGAAATATGGCACATCATCATACTATATTAGAGTAAATAAGTAGAACAACATTGCAATGTACAGAGAAGTCCAAAAGTTTTCCGACTAATAAGTCCCCTCGTATATGTTAGTGAAAACTTTGGTGAAAGTTTTATGTAGTGTTTGATGGGAAGAGAGAAAGCTTAGATTATTGCGAATGTCGAGTTTCTCTGTAAGATGCAAGCAATCCCGCTGTGAATATAAATAAATGAGCTGGACTGAACTGATTACATAGTGCTTCATTCATTCCGAGGTTGGCTGTTTTGTAATAATTTATCACAGGAGCCCACATAACTTGTTCACCTCAGTATCGAACTAACGTCATCATTCCGTTACTCATGGGGGATCAGCTATGATGATTTAATTATTTAACACAATTTTCTACTTCTGGACCTTCACTACTCTTTTTTCTGCTGTCTATCATCAGTCCTTAAACGTCAGTGTTGATAGAGACAAAATGTTGCGACCTTATTTGGGAATTTCTCTTCCAATAACCAACCAACAGATTTAGATGAGTGTGACAGAACAAGGACTCATTGATATTAACGTAGCTAGCACGTGGCTGACGTATAAAAATATATGACCAGGACAAACGAAGCAGAAAATTTTGGACAATAATAAATAATAGGAGTTGGAGAAGCGTAAAGTAGATTTATTGTAACCAGTCTTAGCACGGTATTTGTTTATATAGGAATTGCCTGCGAACGAAATGAAAATGTCTGTAAGGTTTATTAGCTATCAACTATACCTACTTGTGTGTCATCAGTTGAAAGGGACTGCATTGTGCGGTGACATTTTCGAACCATTGTTAAGTGACATGAGAAGCGAGAAAGAAGATTGCAGTACTATTGGCACAAAGAAACTCACTGATCTTGAGCTAATTAGATTTCCAATCTTGTCTCGTCTAATACTGTACAAGTGCTACAACATACAATTCAGAGAGTCAAAGCAATAAAACACAAAGCACCCGGTAGTTATGCCTTCCTGGGAAAGTTTTCTCTGATGTGTACTAATACTCCGAATCCTTAGGTATATCCGACACTTTTCACTCTTCACCACTTTCAACTTTTGCTACCAATTTTCGGGTGATTTTCATTTCAAATATCTACCTTAGTATCTCTATCTACTAGTATTACAAAGGGATAAGTGCATTTATGCACTAGAAGACTGTTGTACATAATACCCTCTATCCTCCCTTGTCATTAGTATGTCAGGCTCGAATCTTTTCATTTGCAAATCAAAACGGATATTGCAATGAATAAAGTATAAGCTTCTGCGACTTATTAAGGTGAATACCCTTATAGCTATAAATTGTCAGAATTTGATTATGCTGAGACATCCATACCAAGTAGATCTGAATATATCCAAAAACATATGCAGCGTATTCATCAGAGTGTAATTCCTTTATACCCCTATCTTTTACAGATATTCGAAAATGTTATCTAAATGGCTTGCGTAGCTCCACACAATAGCTACCTTACACACCTTAACAATAAGAACTAATGATGTGCTATTGATTGACCTTGTTTGAATTTTCTCGAGCTGAGTAATAAGCAGACAAAGGGGACTATATGGTAACCAATTGGAAACAACTGTTAGAGACATTCTGAAATTTATCCACATGCTGTATTTCATAGCATGTTTCGAACATATAGACAACAGACACATAACTCATTTCAGGTGCATATTGCCAACTACAGTATAGTGAAGCCTTATACATAGCAAACTTCTCTTCAGAATTAAATTTTCAAAATATAATTTTATCTGTATAATTGTCATTCAGCATGGATGAAGATAAAAGCTGTCAATATACAGTGTGCCCTTACCAATGGTACTCATACTACTTTCTTATAACAACTTCACGTGAAACTTTTCTCGACAAGGTTAAAATTCTGGCGAAATTGCCGAGTTTCATATGAAGTTATCATAAGAAAAGAGAAATAATAGCTAAAGCTAAAGAAAAGTCACAAATGAAAGTTGATACACTTTTCAGCGGGTTTTTACAAAATGCATACAGTTGCAACCGTGCAATCGTTAAGGGTGCAATCGTTAAAAATGGTGTAATCGTTAAAAATGGTGCAATCGTTAACGTTAAGGGTGCAATCGTTAAAAATGGTGCAATCGTTAAAAATGGTGCAATCGTTAAAAATGGTGCAATCGTTAACATTAAGGATGCAATCGTTAACATTAAGGATGCAATCGTTAAAAACGGTGCAATCGTTAAAAATATACAACCCTTAACGGTTGCAACTGTATGCATTTTGTAAAACCCGCTTTTCAACCCGTAATAACGGTTTTAACAATTGGGAATAAAACTTGTGTACGTTAGGCATTTTCGACCTGAAATTCTGCCTGAAATCCTCCTACTGTAAATAGGTAATTTATCTGAGACTCGGAATGGAATTATATGCATCACTGTCTGTCGTGCTGAGCAGATTATGTAGATATTACTAATCTAGTAACTATTTCTGATGGTAAACATAATCTAGACAATATTCAACGATGACGGAGTATGTATTAGATGTACTGTTAGATGTATTAGATGTACCTAGGATCGGTAAAGAGATAAATCGCAAACGAAAAAAGAAACTTGCGAATTCCGTTGAAAGTGATTTGATTGAGGTAAGCAGGGTATTGTTTATTATCTTTGAGAGTTTTTCAGGGTAAAATAAAAGGTAGAGAGAAACTTCCATCATGACAAAGATTTGACATGATTAATGTTCAGAAAAAGAGTGATGTCCCATATAAGTAACTGCATCGTGTACCTTCATTTATCAGCGACGGAAAAGCGAAAAGGTGTTGATATATCTGGGATACAACACGAAGAAGCATCGAACTACTCAGTTGTTAGAAGCAATACATCGAAGTGTTCTGGGTAAGTATGTGTTTAGATTACTGTGGATAGTGAAGGGAAATACTTAAAGATTGCTTTAAAAAACCTGTTTCCTGGAAGCTCCTACATCTCTGCTTTTACAAGAGTGGAAGTAGAGAACGCTAACAAGACCGACAAGCTTAAAGGCAGTCTGGGGTATTACTGCCGTCAGGAATGTATGCCAAGTATAATAAGGGATGAAATGAGACCATTTAGTGAAAGGATCTCCGACTCTATAGGAATAAGTAGATCGATATAAGGAAATCTCTTACATTCTCGCTACATGCATTAGTAAATCCTTACAACTTTGTGCGGGGGGTATCGCAATATTGTTAACACTCGAGTACAAATAGAAGTTTTTTAGTAGCAAATATAGTTATGAACAATTAATGTCAACTAACAAGTGTGAAATTTCTGTAGATTCATTTGCTATCGAATTACAAAATATTAGATATCTCCAATTTTGAAAAGCATAACTATAGAAAATCTAGTACATAATCAAACAGACGTTCTTAAATACAGTACAATGCAAAATCCAAAAGGTGCATGTATGATAACTCCAAATGAAAATTTCCCCAACTTTCACCACACCTTTCCTTTTGAGTTGATTAAAATTCTGGTGAAAGTTTTATATGGAGTTAGCTAGCATAAGTAAAGTGAAAGAATTATGTCAACTCTACATTTTGGCATTTGCTACTGATAAAAGGAATGTTCTGCTTATCACGTTTTCGTATGTAGTATAAGATGGTGTGTAAGTGAAATAGAGGCGCAAAGCACTTCTGAATTAAATGTACACGATAATGTATTGACATGTTACCTATCCCATATGGTTTATGCAAATGCATATTGGATGTATATTTTCATATTTTCATTTCACAGTTTTAGTAGAAACATTAGGAAAGTGGAGAGAAAGCTTTGGGTGAAAGCTGGAGGGAAAGTGATTCATCACAAATTCATAAGGCGTATTTACTATATCTGTCGTTTGCGTGAGAGCACAATGTAACTACGTACTCTATTTATTCTTTTATTATTCACGACTATTGTCCTTGTATACAGTACAACGGTTGATTCAGATTCAATAGGATAAAGCTATACTCCTCTCCCTTAGTGCCTAGCTTAACATCACTTTACTTATCGTTAGTAGTCCGCGCAGTTGGGCTTTGGCGCACATTGAAAATGAATTAGCTACTTATTTGAAGCCTTATCAGTTGGTATCTGTATAGATGTCTGATTATTAGGTGTGTTTCATAGTTAGTGGTGTAACTATATTCATCGCCAGTTTATCGATTACTTTTGTGCTGCTACTACAATGTATTTACCATGTGAGAAATATAAATCCTAAGGATATGGAAGAAAGTAGCGAATTCAGGTACCATTGTTATACATGAAGAAGAGAAATGAATGCGTTTTGTTAGAGTTGATGATGATGAAAGTGCAGATGTAAGCCTTAAGGGCGGATCAACCAAAGCCTTAGCTCTCGACGTGGGCATTGTGCATTCCGTTAATTCTAACTAAGTGTGTGTTGCCCTATTAAGCTATGCACAGGAATACTTACAGCTAATGGACTTTGATTTGAAATTCACAAAGTGGAATTCTTACTTGGTTTCATGCAGTACAGCCTGGTTGCAAAACATTATGCTTTCAACTCTAATTGGTTGGCCAAGAGGATCTTGCAAGACTTAAAATTACCTTTTACCCTTCTGCAGAATTACTTGGTAACTGATATTGAAACAGTCAGACTAATTAGTAATAATCCAAGAAACACTCACTCTGAAGACAACGTGCACTTTGTCTAAGATTAGAATCGTTACGCAATTGTTTACAGAACTTACTCGTGCTATCATAATCAAACTCATAGAAATTGTTTGAAACGTTCCTAAGCGTTTAACCTTCCCCCAACGTTCTTAAAATATTTTTGTCAACTTAACCTACATAAGTGAAAGTCTAAATAACTAAACAGAACTCTCAACTCTCCAAAGATTTGAATAGAGAATAATGCATTAATAAATACAACTACAGACAAACTGAAAATATTTATTACCACAACTTTAGAAGCCTTTGATACAGAATTTTAAATCCTTTGTACAGGAAGTGGATATGAATAGTGCAGTACTTAAGTATGTACTAGCCACGATTACGATATTCTGTGGAGTTATAGTAAAATAACTATCAGAACAGAGATAGTATCATGTATCATTTTGAACTATAGGAAATACGAATTCCACTAAAGGTCTTGGACACCATGTTTCTACTAAGTAATAGATTTTGACCGGTGAAATGTACAGCATTCATAGAGCAGCAGGTTCTGCAGAAAGCAGGGCACCAGTTTGGGATTATGGCCGAAATAAGAATGTACAAGGTATGAATTTTGAATGGGCAATCAATCACAAGAACAACGTACTGTTAGCAAAACACGTCAAAGAGCAATGTCGAGGAAAATGTTACTGTACTGACTAACTGCTTCCTCTTTCCTATTCCGCATAAGCAGGTACTCTTAGCAAATTGCTTGCTTTTGAGGTATGGGACGTTAACTTAACATGTGCTCCAATGAATTACAACTCATTTTATGCACTCCATTTGCTTTAGAGTCTCACAGGCCATTTCAAGCCAAAGTGCTACCTGGTAGACACTTAGAACAGAATTCTTATTGCAAGAACGCAGCATTAACATGAGGTTAGATAAATAATATCAGTTGAATATCACATTGATGCACACACTTGACTCTATGCTTCAGTATTTGCCAAATTCATTCCCTGTCTATAGATCACGCCTAATTAAATAGGAAGCTGGTGTAGTTTCTAATAAAATGGAGACTACACTGAGATAAAACAAAAATAAAGCATCTCTGGTGAATGTAAAGAGCGTGGCATATGGAGAAAAGTCGTGCTAATATTTTTGATGGTTCACATTGTGTATGAAATGTACGGGAGCGGAATATCATGGAGTAGATCGTGTACTTTGTATACATAATATTACTGGAGCATGGAAAGAGTGCAAATAAAAATGTAGTTATGTAATCCAACTAAACACCACAACACTGCTAGAAGGGTCTAAAGAATTTATAGAGGTGTATTCGCATGGATGCATAATCGATGGTTTATTTTGTACACTATGAGCACACTGAGCGGTTTGTAATGCACTAGGGTATAAAAAAGATGTAATGTATCAACATCATTGAAAGCCGGAACCTTTTCTCTACTTTCCCTACCATTTACTCTTGTAATACAAAAATGCACTTCAGCAAACAACCAACAGCAAAAATAGTGGCAGTCACTGACACAGTCTGGCTTTGCTATTAAGGGGAATACTTGTCCAACAAAGCCAAAGGACTACTACAACAAACACAACTGTGCTCAGCATACAATGTTATTGGAAAACAGTAAAGAATTTCGGCTTGGCTTTAGCTCGAAAGGAATCAAATAAAGATCGTCTCAACACAGTCCGCATTTATTGTCAAGTCCCTCATTTTCTGATGAAAAATAATAAATCGATAAAATATCAATATCCTCTGTTATGCTTCACTTGTAAGTAATAGACTTTTAACAATAGATTCTTCATGTTCAGATACGACTTCCTTTTATTTCTTTTCATCTCAATCTTTGACTTACTTAGTAATAATAGAATTTAGTCTGCCTTACTCTTCAAACGGAAATGACAACGTCTATATCGTAATATACATAAATACTTGAATTGATCACTGAATATATCTTTATTAAGTTCGGACAGCTTCTGTTCCATTGTTATTCAACCGAAAAACTAGACAAGAACATGCTACATTGCCCAATTGCTCAACCACAAGACACACAAAATAGCATCGTAAACAATTTTTCGTTTTTTGTAGCGTCTTCAATAATTTAGTCTTCCTTAGTCATATACGAGATATGCAAATTCAACTATATGTATCATTTGGAACACAATCTAAGCATAATTTGACATGTACAGGCATTGTAACATTTGCAAAGGAAATTGACAGGTCTTCGTTATACCAGTATACAAATAATCAAGTTATATTCTACAGTGCGTAAAGCAAGTCAGCGAACATAGTACTTTCTCCGTACTTATAGGAAACTTTCGCCGACCTTTCACAAGAATTTACGCCATCACAAAAGAGTGTGGGGTGTACAGAAAGCTGGTGAAAGTTTCATATGGAGTTAGCATAAGTACGGAGAAAGTAGTACGTACGATGATTTTTATTACATACATCCGTTACACATTTATACTTCCGTATAAAGGACTATAACATTGATTTAGGAAAGGAAAATTAGTGTTTAAAAACATGTTGATTGTTTAGTGGCCAATGTTTCTCTAAATTTCATTATATACTCTATCTCTAGCCAATTACATAAGTGAATAGATCAATTAAAAACACTTTAATCAAGGAGTGAGTTAACCGTTTGTTTGGGAATGGTACATAAAATATTTCTTCGGTCAATAGATAATTAATAAGACAAAAGAGCAAATCAAGAGAGTTATTAAAAGTTACTTACGCAGACATTCTGATTGATGATAGGAACTTTTTTGCATAGTTTTGCAGCATCGCTCCGCAGCCAGGCAGCAATCTACCCATTTGGCTTGAGCATCCTTATTTACGAAAGACTGAGTTATTCTTGGATCTGGGTCTGAGACATTTGCAATAACCTGTTTAGAAAAGATTAGCAGCAGTCAATAATGATTACCACTTAATTCCAAATGTGTATTAATTCAGCATTCTTCAGCAACTCTTACTAGAAGCTACTCCAACAATTTAATCTGGGAACTTAAGTTGGAGCTTCTTCAGGAAGAGTTATATATGGGCCACCGAAAAGATGTTGCCTCATATCCATTAGTTAAATTGTAGAACTCACGGTTACTAAATACTAACTACCTAATAATGAGTCACAGTCTGTTAAGTTAAACCCTTGCTTTGCTGAAGAATTCTATCCTTAGTAAGGTGTATATCTGGGAAACACGAATAGACATTAGCCACAGTCAGTAGAATATAAGTCCCCATTCTATGGTGGGCTAAACAAGATCTTTGAGATGACATCTCAAAGCATAGCTATTTATAGCTGCCTAGGTAAGATTAGTGGCTAAAAGGAACTCTCGTCAACTTTTCATGATGGTAACGTGCCGTGAAAAACTGTTCTGACTCAAATAATGACCTACGAATTTATTGCGGTTTTGGGTCGTGCAATGCAACTGACAAGTAAATGTGTACAAAAACTACCTACTCTCAGAGTTAACAACCTCCTGCTCTCACGTATAACATTAATGCTTTCTATAATGAGCCACGCGTCCATGCTCTATAACTGCTATTTATGGAGAAAAGTGTGACACGAAAAATTTACATGTTCAAAGTATAACATTTAATGCGTAGATTATCCACGAAAAGTGGATAGGGCAATAAATGGAAGGATCCATTCAGTGAAAGTAAGTAGCCTACATCACTAATCTGGGGAATCATATGCAAAATACTATTCTAAAAATGTCATTTTTGACCTCATTCTTCCTCAGTATTCACTTTTATGAACTAACCTTCATAAAACTCATCTACTCAATTAATTACATTTGATATTTCTTGCTATTGCAATTAAATAAAACGGAATTCCTCATAACTGGAGAACATGTCTGCTTTTATGGTAATGACGAGTTTGCGAGAAACACAATTTATAGAACTGAATTACTTTAATTCACAGATGTTTTTAATATCAATTAGGTTCAGAATTCAATGCACGTACTAGTCATTATTGTCATACGGTAGTCAATGCGAATCTTGTTTATGCATATTAAAACTGGAATGATATTGTGGATTTACTGTAATAAGGGACAAGTAAATTGAAAAGGCTAGTGCATAGTGGTTTGTCTTTTCCATAAACTTGCTTAATAAGTAAAGAACCGAAGTAGGCAACCCTCGTAAGTAATGCTGTGAATATAAAATGAGCCAGAAGAGAGACAAGAAGAAAATTATTGTGTCCTGTCTGTTATTTCGACTGTTTTAATGATTACATAATCGAGAGGTGTAATAGTGAGGAGTCTGTTGTGTTCATTAGTTGGTGTCAGCCTCACGAACAGTGTTAATACTGTTTTTACAACACCCAGAGTGTATATTCCCACATTTCCATTAAATGTGGATGTGTAAACGCTAATAGTCACATGGGTGTTAGTGTTATGAAATGATAAATAAAAGCACTTACGAATTCTACACCAGCTTTCAGTTTCATAATATAATGAAATTGGTTTAATTCGGGATCCCACTCTTTGATATTTATCGACTTTAGTTTCTTTGACGGACTTCCAAAAAAAGGAGTAATATTTCTCATGTAGTGGTAGCAGTATGAGCATGTATCTAAATTGTAAAGATGCACTGGAAGATAAGTTCGATGTCGACACATCTGACATGGTTCACTGACGTTATTTGACTCTTTGGAATCAAGTGTGGATGTAGTATTTTTAGAGGATTGTGAATCGGCTGTGGAAAATGGATCAGATGAGTTTGTATAGACGCTGAGGCTTCGTCTTTGTCGTCTGAAAGAAAATGACGTCGAAGAAGGGGTAGGAGGATCATCCAAATTTATTCCTAGTGATGATAAATAGTCTGGAGATATTGATGAGACTCTTCCTATGGAACTTCCCATTGAGTTGTATGGGGATGAAGGAGTGAAGACTGATGATGAAATTTGTGGCAGTAATGGTGATGACGAAGTTGATGTTTTCTCTTTTTTATACTCTGGGAATTTGACGGTGGGTTTATTTTTGCTGCTTTGCAATATAGACAGCTCTATTTTAGGACTTTGATGAGTTGACAAAAGTAATGAAGATGTAGGCAGAAAGAGGAAGAAAATCATACTGCAGATTCTTTTGACAGCCATTTTACGCTTCATTTACCTGAAAAGATAGAAAATACACACTACAAACTCATTCTCTGCAGTGTAGTTGCCGTAATTAGTCATTTCCGTGTAGCTAAATAATTGGATACTCCTTTTTTCAACCGTTATATCAAAACATGGAATGACCATTATTTGTTTGATCAATCTACATTAATCACCACCAACACTGAAAAGAATTGGCAAATATTTTGTATCATACAAAAATATTAATACATCTTTTGAAGACAGATGTAAACAGTCATCAACCTCTCTGGCCATAAATTATTCACTATGCCAAAGGAGGATTTGGCTTACGAACACAATTTGGGGTTAACGAATAAAATCCTGCAATTTTACATCAAAGAGAGGGATTTTTCCTTTAGGAATTTTTATCTGGTCAG
>JABASH010006656.1:0-10345 GCA_019776445.1 Tomocerus maximus
TAATTGTTAGTAATGCCCTAATATATTTGTCTTATACTAATGAAAGTACTCATTACAATAAAACAAATACTTTTAATTGTTTACATGATGTTAAATAAAAAGGACACCTTTATTAGTGTAGTGGTAAATAAAAATATCAGAAGATAATAATGCAACAAATAAATAAAAAATGGCAAGGTAAATACAATATTTTAAAAATTGTTTAACTCTTCTTTGCTTCCTTCTCTTGAAACCTCTCGCATTGAAAATAAAAAGCTCTTTGGATCATTTAGTAAGTGGTCAGGTTTTCCAATTTCCTGCAATTGTCACAAAACAACCGTGAGACTTAATGTAACGAATATACTTAAATTATTTCAATACATATGAAAAAATTTAAAATGTGTAATGAAATGCGTGTTACCACAATTTCTCCCTTTTCAAGGACTACTATTCTATCACCATTAATAACGCTGTGGATTCGGTGAGCAATGGTGATAATAGTGCATTCGGAAAATTTTTCTTGAATAGTTTTTTGAATAAGACAATCAGTTCTGAAATTGTCAATTTTAGATTTCTTTGAGTATGGTAGCGAAAGTGTTGTAGAAGTGTCATTAATCATTGGTAATTTTTGTTGTTAATCATTATCATTGTGCATTGATTTTATGCCTTTACCTTGGATCCACATTTGCAGTCGCCTCGTCCATGATTATAATTTTATTTTTTCTTAAGATTGCCCTTGCTAGACAGAGTAATTGTTTCTGTCCTACACTGAAGTTATTTCCTTCTTGCATTACACTAAAGTCTAAAGCTGGAATACAACTTTTCAATTCAACCTAAAGAAAATTAAATCAATTTTACTTTACTATTGGTAGAACCAATAGATCTTATTATACCTTTCTCCCTCTGCTGTAGAATCATGTAAGATCTACTTACAGGGTGCGCATTAAGTAATGCTTCGTATTACTTGAACTATGTAAGAATAAATCGCATATATAAAACTTTCACTAAGTCGTGCTTACATGTGAAAGTTTTATATGGAGGTTAGGCTAAATTTCTTAACAAGGATCGAAAGCTGTACTGATGATTATAAATTAATACTACGAATACTGCAATACTAAAAGAAGTTCCTTTCTTACATCTTGTATGACCTTCCAAAGCTCATCATCGGAAAACTGTTCAAATGGGTCTAAATTGTATCGTATTGTTCCAGAGAAAAGTACAGGATCTTGAGGTATTATTGAAATATTTTTTCGAAGGACATGAAGGCTTAAGCAATTTATAGATATTCCATCTATAAAAATTTCTCCTTCACTTTCTGTCATTCTAAATAATGCTTGGGCGATAGAACTTTTGCCAGCTCCAGTCCTTCCTGTCAATCGCAAGAGATGAACATTTCACATTTTCATGAACTTAATAACTTTACAAATTCTTCAGAAGTTCCTACCAGTACCAGCAAGTTTTGCAAAATAACTTTTGTGCATACCTACAATTCCTAGTTTCTCCTTCGACTCCATTTTGAAAGAAATATTTTTAAGGACTTGAACACTTGAATAGCTGAGGGTTACATTCTTGAACTCCACAGTACCTTCCTTTGGCCAATCAGCGGGAAGTTTGTCATCTATGTAGAAAAATATCGCTTATTATTTCCATAATATTGCCAATATTATATAAACATGTAACTGTTATTTAAAGACAATGAGAACGTTTACCCTTAGGATCAACTGAAGTTTCCTGTTTTAATTTAGTATACTCAAGAGTCCTTTCTGCTGAAGTCATCAAGTTTTCTGTTTCCGCAGATTGGCGTAAACCGAATTGTATTACACTGGCTATGGACAATGCTGATGATATTGCCAATCCGATATTACCAGCCATTGTTGCTGAAATAGATAAACCAATCAACGATTCACATTATTACAAGTAAATGTAAGTAGGTCGCACGTGTGAATACTTTTGCAAGTTGAAAGATTTTCTGAAGTGTATTAGGTTTATCGTAAAATTCTGGTTCATTTGCATGAAATCATTTAGTGTTAGTACTCACAGCTTGTGATAATAAGGAAACTAAACGTGACGAGCATAACGAATAACAAAGATACGGTTTCAATCCAGATACAGAAACACCGAGATGTTGCAAGGAACATAAACCAGACTGAAGTATGTGTATCCTGTATTCAAATACATCGTAATTAGTCAATGAGCAGCCCAATTCAAATGGGGATTAAGGACTTTAGCTTTTTTCTCACCTGTAAGCTGTCAAATTCTCCAACAACTTTTTCTTCTACTCCACATGTACGAATTGTAGTCAATCCTTGAAATGTTGCTGTTACATGAGAGAAAATGGGACTCTTTGCTGAAAAGTTCAGAAATAAATTGTTTATTGCCTGACAATCGACTTCATTTGACAGTCTATTCAGGTCATTTAGCATAATATGATCTTACCAATTCCTTCAATTCTTTTAACATCCCTTGCTGTTTTCACGTAATATTTTCTGATCATCCACAGAAGTACAAACATGAAAAGCGACGGAATTGCCATGTAATAATTAGAAACAACTACAACTGCCACTGCTCCCACCATACGTGTGAATATTGATGCAGTGTCAAATCCGGTCGCGGGTAATATTTCGTCAACCTGTCCAAGGTCTTTTGTGAACCGGTTCATCAGTCTCCCTACATGTAAGTAGGCAGTCTTTCTTTATATTTACATAGGTACACATTACACATTCAATAATTCTCAAGTAACAAAGGGATTTAATTGGTAATAAATCAAAATTCCATATGTAGCTAGATAAGTATGTACATACCCGAGGGGTTGTCGTCGAAAAATTTGACCGGAGAATAGATAATGTTGGAAAGCATTTTCGTATGAATAATGTTA
Organism: Tomocerus maximus; assembly: GCA_019776445.1. Lineage (NCBI taxonomy): Eukaryota > Metazoa > Arthropoda > Collembola > Entomobryomorpha > Tomoceridae > Tomocerus > Tomocerus maximus. Next base: position 2,855 of record JABASH010006656.1, read on the forward strand.
CTAATTCTCATGAAATATTTTGTATATCCCATGGTTCTGCATAAACTTAAAATACTAGAAATGCCCACCAGAGCACTATAAATTCCAATGTAATATGATTGTCCCATGTAGGAATATAGTTGCTTCTCCGGGATTGTGATGTTACTACTTTCGTTAAACCCGTGAAAGGAAGAAGTATCATCTTCTTTTTTATGGATATGAGAAGCTGCATTTTTTTGTTCAGCGTTGGTCCTGCGTTTATAAAATAATTATTTAAATTTGGGTTTACACACAATACACATACATGTATGAACAAAATGCACATTATTTTCAATTATGGTTTATTGCTGTAAAGGGCTTACCAAACTGAAAGCCAGTAGTCCGAATAACTGAATGCAAATTGATAAATAATAAAACAAAAACACAGCATCAAAAATTCCAGTGAGGTATGGCCTGTCATTAAATATTCCCTATAAGTTTTTCCACTGATTGATCCAGCCATCATTTTTTCATCTTGGAAAGCTTGTTTAGTCTTGTATTTTTCTTCTGGAGTTTTTTCCATGCAAGTGTATAGAGATTTATTAGGCGTTTCGGAATTTATGGAACATGTCCCTCCATTATCATCCAAAATTGTAATAAAATCTATTCCTCTGGTCTCTAGATCCCCAAAGGACCCTTCAGCAACGATTTGTCCCTGTTTTGAAAACATTATAATCATTGTCAATTGAATAAAACTGTACTTTCACATTCTGTATAAAAGTTTTTAAATAATACATACTTTTTCAAGCAAAATAATGCTATCCACTTGAGGTAGAAATTGCAATTGGTGGGTCACTACTATTCTCAAACTGTCTTTCAGAAGCGTTTTCATACAGTGTTCGAATAAGTGACGGCCTACGTGGACATCGACTGCAGTCAAAAGAGTAATTTTAGAAAATGTATTTAATTTTACATGAATGGTCTGTTTGGTTATAATCATAAATACCTGCGCTCAAAGGGTCATCCATTAAATATATATCTGCCTTCTGATAAATTGCTCTGGCTAAATTGACCCTGGCCTTTTGACCACCACTAAGGGTGATTCCTCTTTCCCCCACACGACTCAAATCTCCATAAGGAAACGTTTTGAAGTCGTCCTGCAGGGCCACAGCTTTGGTAACTTCATCGTATCGGTGCTTATCAAAGTTGTTCCCAAAAATAATATTTTGACGAATCGTTCCACTAAAAACCCATGGCTCTTGAGAAGCATATGAAATCTTCCCATTTATAAATCCAAACCCAGAAATTTTCTCCAATTCACCAATAATAAGATTCAAAAGCGCACTCTAAGAACAAAATTCAATTTAGATAGCGAAAAATAAAATCAAGTACTATATAATAATATTTCAAATCATAAAATTACTTTTCCAGCGCCCACAGCTCCGACCACTGCAACTAATTTATTTCCACAACATTGGAGATTTATGTCCTTTAAAGCAAGATTTTGAACCTCTTTGTTGTTCCAACTAGACGATTTGTAATAATACATTATTTTATACAGTGCAGGTACTTACGATAAAACCATTTAAATTTCTGCAAATATTAATCCTACAAATAATAGGGCTGAAATACCTGGCACAAATGTTGCTCATTTTAATTAAGGGGACTTTTGCCGATTCTTGTCTAATTTCATAACCTACGGGTACGTGTCCATTAATACCGGAGTTTCTCTCTTCCAAAAATAGGAAGTCCTGTAATTTTGGATCAATATTTCATGCATTTTTCAACACCTGAATATACGAATATAGTGTGTATAATTGTTTCTCTGTGCCGGTATAAAAAATGTTACCTGAATCCGTTGTATTGTAACTAGTAACTCTCCAGAACCGACGGATATAGCTTGCACAAACATGCCCATTGAATATGTTAAGTTGTTACAAATTACCACAGTATAAAATACGACAGCAGCAGTTAACTGGTTTCCCAATAGAACATAGGTCAGTATCATTAGAAAAGGAATCAATTTGTACGCTAAAGAATAGAAACTGCTATAAACACCAAAAATATAGTATCGCTTTCTTAGTTTATCCACTTCCAACCTACAAGCAAACAAAAAGTTAAAAATTATGTTCAAGTATTTATACTAACTCTGCATAAGGTAGTTTTGTACAAAACATAACGAAATTATCGCCGCTAATTTTCCCTGGGTATGATAAAATTACGGATTATACGGATATATTTTATGTATATGTAAAATGTTATTTTACTTTCGAATGCGATTGACAATAGCTGTATATGGCTTTTCCCAAGCATACATTTTAATTACACGGATTCCCGTAATTATTTCACTCATAACTCTACCCCGTTCGTCAGTTGACCGAGCAATTTTTCTGCGATAGTAAACCGAGCATTTCCCATTTAAATCTGAAATTAATCAAATTAAACTAAATACATATCTATTTAGAGAAATATTAAGACATAAGATATTAGTATTATAACTTACATTGAACTGGAATTAAAAGAATGAATGCGGATACTCCTGCAAAGCAGGAAGGTCCTAATTCTTTATACAAGAACCATGTAAAGATAATGAGTTGTATAGGAGTGACTAAAAGAAAAGGAAGCGTGAAAATATCTCTGTCAAACCGGGCCACATCATTTGAAAGCAAATTCACCAATTGCCCGATTGTTGTTTTTCCTTCCCCCGATTTACTCAATTTTAGAGTCTATATTATAAACAGAACATTAGAATACATTTTCATAATACAAAATCAATATGTATATTGACAACATACTTTACCCAACTTACTTTTCGGTAAATAAGTGAAGAACATGCAATTCTGCATTGCATTCCTAACAGACTAAGCGAGTAAACATTTTGATGCAAGCAAGCAATATTTGCAGCAGCAGTAACACATAACATTACCGCATATAAAACTTGTTCCATCTGATTACTTTTGTCATTTTCAAACGACCGAATTAGTAATTGCAGACAAATCGGCTGTGCTACCCTAAAAATTAATAGAAGGACATGGAAAATCTATACTTAGCTACTAACTACATAATATACTACACACTTGTAGTTCATTACAAGCAATTAGTAATATACTTAGTACAAAAATAGTATTACCTGAACACCCACATATTCAAAGCCAAAACTAAAAGCTGGAAAGTAAATTTTCTTCCAAATAAAAGAATCAAGACTCTTGCTAAACTGGGCTTCATGTCTAATTTCCTAGTTCGTGATAAATGACTCTCCCATTTCCTAAATAAAACCATGAATCAGTATTTTTATGCATATATTATTTCCAACATTATTTTTACATACCTTTGTAATATGTCACCAAGATTCACAGAGCGATCTTCATCTAAAGTTTCATATAAATCTTCAATTCCTAAATCTTGCTTTGAGCCTTTCCTAAATAGTGGAATTATCCACAGGAAAAGAAACTTTGAAATAATATTGGCTTCTAGTTGGGGGTTTGTTGTCCCACTTTTATTCTCAATGTCCATTTCCCCACTGCAATTAATCAGTGACTAAGGTTGAGGATTACTGTACTGTTAGCGTAACACAAGTCGTTTCATTTTCAATACAATACAATAAATAAATAACCCATGGTCCAATTTGAGACAGCTTGTTATTTGTGTGTTTTGCACTGGAGTTATTCTGAAAGACTGAGACTGACTTCTTTGAGATATATTTTTTATTTAATATCCACTGCTAATGACATTCGGTACTTCATAGATAACAAATACACACGTACACAGAAGTACAATTCGTGGAAAGTGAATTTCCAACTACACTTTTTGTAGTACGTTACATACAACAGTAGCCGAAGAAGGCTCCATATATTATTTCTATAGTATATAACCATTGTTTTACATATGAAAACCATAAGGGGCATTAAGCTTTAAGCTTTACTTATTTTGTACTTAGTACTTTGTTAAAACAATTTCCAGTCCAGGTACTTACATTTGTGTAGATGATTGCTTACTATGCATCACAAAAGTATCATAGTACTTACTTGTACATATGTACAATGTACAAATCTTATTAGGTAAACTTGGCTTATGATAATAGGAATGTACCCTTCCAGGGAGTTGATTGTGTTGTCCGCTGGCCCTTCTATTTTCCCAAAGAACCCAAGCTAAGGTGGAAGCGTCCTTGCCTTTTTGACACAATTTCTTGTCGCAATTGTTCTCAGAAACTTTATGAATAAACATCAAAGTTTTTAAAACCGATTGACCTTATCGACAAATTAGGTATTCCCAAGGTGTATTTTAACTCAAGACTCCAGAGAACAAAAGATAATTTTTAACTATATTTAAAAATTAGGTCTACCTTAAATTAGCATTCAGTTATTACATTAGCCCTACCAGTTAGTTCATTTTTATTGAAAAGACTCTTCTTGGTACTGGAGTTCATTATAATAATGAATATTTACAGATTAGTAATAACGTACTAAAAATGAGCTACTACATAAACTACCGATTATTCGCCTACTTTACCGTAATACAGTAAATCATCTTTTAATGTAGTTGTGATAAATTGCTCTCATTACTCATTAGGACATAAAGCGAAACCTTTAGCAAAAGAGTCACGAAAAGAATCAGATCCATAAATTACTTGGAGGGACATGTTTGTGAACAAAGATTTTTCCGTTGTAATTGATCGACTAAATAGTTCCGGAGGTATAGCTTCTAAATAAACAGGACCAAAATCAAGGGGCAAACCGGGGCTCCGGCACCGGGCATCAAGTCGCAAGGGGGAAGCAAACGTCATGGTTTTGGTATAAATGCATAAAAAACGACAGAGAATGGGACAAAAAACTCATTTAAGTAGTAACTCAGATTTTCAGAATGAATATGATAGTTTTGTAATTACATGTATTAACAAGGAAAGTAAGATCCTTCAGGTTGACACAAATGACCCCAAATGAAAATATAGTCTTTACTAGTTGTCTAGTTGTTGTAGAATTTTTTATTCATGTTTTCTTCGTAACTGAAATCAATTTAAGTCTTAGTAGCTTTGTGCATTATTGTTTGCAGTAACATTTAATTATAATAGAATTAACCCTAAAACCTAATATAGACCAATATTTTATTTAGCTACATATAGCTTCATTGTTTTGTATGATACAGGTAGGGTAAAAATACGATCTGATACATAAAACTTCCAAGAAGTTAAAATCATACGTGCCTGTAAATGGTACCCCAAGAGTATGCAAGCTAGTCATGATATCAAGTCCCAATGCCATGATCAACAAAAGTTTATACTTATATGAATTTTAAAGCTAAGATTTTATTTCTTACATTCCCAAGCTTACTATCCCAAAGGAAGGAAAGCCTTTCAGAGAGGGTCAACTCTTAGACTAAGGAGAACCTTTTAGAAACTTCTAACGGGTATATTATATTGGTTAGCATTTGTAATGCAAAATGCAACCCATGGGCAGTTGCATCGCTTCCTTGTGCTCTGATTAGTCATAGGTACAAAAACATCTTTTGCTATAATCATTGTGCATGTAATACCGGTCTGTAAATGAAGGGCAATAAAAATGTTCTTTCGTCTACAGTTATCAGAATAGGGATGTAGGACTTAACTATATTTAGGTACGATAATTTTATTTTTGATAACATGAAAAGGCAAATAGGTACGTAATGACGAGCAGTAGGAACTTAATTACAGTATGAATTATTACTCATCTATATACACCATTTTATGCTAGTTAGGTGTACTCACAGAATATAAGGTAGATTACAATACAATGGTCTCTGTTTATTTTTTCTAAGTTTGCATAAAATCATTTTTGACAATGTATCTTTGCGACAATATTGTATAGGAACAGGATGAAGCTGTACATACGTGGTTAAATGCTTTTTCTTGTATTTTGTATCTTCTTTTGTACTAGGCACATGCATTGTTTCTTCCTATAAAGGTCACGAAAGTAGTTGTTGGTTAATGAAGTTATCTACTTATACTTTACTGGCAGGTACATACTTATTTGGTAATAGAAACAGTTTCGGATATTTTATTCACAGGTAATGAAGGAATAGATTTTTAGGCGAAAAAAGCAATGAAAATCCTCTATGTGCGTTTACAACATTTGCAGTGAAAAAAATATTAATTAAAAGTGAGATTCCTTTTGCTCAGAGGAACTTTTGTAAAAACAAGTGTTTAATTTAATTAAGTTTAAATTAAAGTGTTCCATAATTTTGGGACATATGAATATTTCTTCTTGCTCTTCTATGAGCAACAGACCGCCTTCGGGTTGGCGGTGTTGCAACTGCATCTTCGTAAGATGGAGGAGCTACAAAGAGTTATTAACAATACCATTATAGCCAAAAGCAGACGAAATAAAATATTTTCAAAAAACATATTTACTAGTGAGTTAAATGAATAAAGAATTTACGATCGTTAGGATCAGCATCGAGAGGAGGAGCAGACGGGAGAAATAATGCCTCTTCGTTCAAAGTGTCCAAGTCCTCAAATACTGCAAGTGATGAACCATGTAGACATTCCGTTGTTGGAATTGTACCTATAATAAGAGGGATACTTCCCGTTTTTATGAATCGTCGCCAGGAAAAAAATCCAGGAGAACGGCCAGTTGCAACTGCCTCAATCTATAAAGTTAATAATTAATACTCTTAGTCAGTTCTCCATTTTGCGCATGTACTTCCAAAATCAATATACTTACTTCCAACGTAAACGTACTCCTCATAATGTCACAGGATTCTCCAATAATTTTTACATTCGGCAATTGGAACGAAGTATTGCTCCAAGATTTTGTTTCTCCTGGAGAGATGTGTGGGCCATCCATCTCACCAACTATTTTGTATGTACATTTCACTTGTTCCAGAATACGAAATGTATCCCTCTAGAAATATAGATTTCATTGCTATTTAATTATATAACTGTTGAAAGTAATTTAAAGTTATTGTACGAACAAACACAATGCTTAATGTCTAACTTGGCATATGAAGAACCGTAGATGTAGTTGATAAGTGCTTTTATTGATGATTTTCGCAAAAATTGGAATGGTCTCCCCAGGTGTAAATCCAATTTTAGGGGTTTTGATTAGAACTCCGGCAATACCATCGTTTTCTCCAGCAATTTGCATAAAGCACTGGCCAATATTTGCAGCGGCAGTGTCATTGTTTAGATTATAAATTGCGGTGACTAGAAAATCGACCTTTTTCCTGATGATATCTTGACAGCCATTTACGTGTAAGACTACCTCGACGTGATAAACAATTTTACCATGAGTTCCTTCAAACGATGAAGGTACAGAATGAGGTAGGGTAAATTGAAAGGGATAAAAATTCTTTCCTGGACTGATGACGCATTCTTGAAGTCCTTCGTAGTCATAAGGAGATCTGTAACAAATATACAGTCAATTCAAAACTAATTTTACTTACATTAATTCATATTATTGTGTAGGTACGAATAATAAAACCAAATTATACATACATGCAAAAGTGAAATTGATCATCTATTTTTATTTCCTTACATAGCATAATGTATTTTCCGATACA
>JABASH010006657.1:0-10343 GCA_019776445.1 Tomocerus maximus
GGATTAAAATATCGTGTAGTTATACTAAATACTTCTACTATTATAAATGGTAGGAAATTCAAATCTGGACTTTTGAAGAATCGAATTTGAGTTGGCAATCGTCGTTTCGGATTCTTTGCTTAAACTTTAGCAATTTTGCTTACCGTCACCGTTACTAAAAGGTTAAATGTTTAAGTACTTCGTTTTTTAAAAAATGCTAGCTTAGTAATTAACTTATTTTTTACTTCTTTATAGATACACAAAATGGATTCTCGTAAATATAAATGCAAGCCTGTTGTCCGCTACCATAGAAGCCTTCATGCTGCGGCTGATAATATGGAGTGGACTCTTCTACCATATATGCATGGTCAGCCTGCGGTGTCTCCTTTGCCAACCAACAAAACCTTAGAATTGGAAAATTTGGCTCCTCAAAATGAAGCAGAAGAATCTCAAATGGCTGTGAACGATTCCACAAATGATGGACATACGCCAGTGAGCAGTATCCCACTACTGCCACATTGTATAACTAAACATGATGGAAACACTTTAATTCTGGTGCCCATGCCAAAGCCAACCTCGGTAAATGTGATCTAATCAATGATATTAAACCAACCCCCTAATAGAGACGATGCTCCAAATAACCACATTACCCATATGTTTTGAAGTCATTTTGTGAATCTCAATTTTTAAGGATTTAGCAAACAATCACTTAAATCGAAGCCAGCTTAGTAATTAAATAATTTTTTACTTCTTTATAGATACACAAAATGGATTCTTGTAAATATAAATGCAAGCCTGTCGTCCGCTACCATAGAAGCCTTCTTACTACCGCTGATAATAATATGGAGTGGCCCCTTCTAGCATATATGCATGGTCAGCCTGCGGTATCTCCTTTGCCAACCTACAAAAATATGGTAGAATTGGAAAATTTGGCTCCTCAAAATGAAGCAGAAGAATCTCAAATGGCTGTGAACGATTCCACAAATGATGGACATACACCAGTAAGCAGATCCCCACTATTGCCACATTATACTATAACTCAACATGATGGAAACACTTTAATTCTGGTGCCCATGCCCATGCCAATGCCAACCTCGGTAAATGTGATCTAGTCAATGATATTAAACCATGATATTAAACCCCATAATAGAGGCGATGCTCTAAATAACCATATTACCCATTTTGACGTCATTTTGCAAATCTCAATTTTTAAGGATTTTTTGTCCTTATTTAGGCAAACAATCACTTAAATCGAAAGCGATGTATATTTTTAATGGTTGGAACCGATTGGATGACTTAACGCTATATCCCCCAGAAATTGTATAAAGAAAATTTTGAAAAAATATTCAATTACAGAATTAATAGAGTTCACTTAAAAGAGTGTAGCGTTGAAAGACATTGAAGTTAACTAATCTTTTAGCCATTATTCCTAAAAAAACTAAGACCGTCCATAATTAGGATTTTTTCTGAGCGCAATTACTCATTCGTCAACTGACTTAAATAACTGACAGCATCTAACTACTACATTTTGTCTTTTTTCAGAGCGAAAATGTGGAACCCTGTGTCTATTTCTTACCGGTCGGAAATGTCGGAATTGCACCACTACCATCGAACGAAGGATTGAATGGGCCAGATTTGGATTTGGATAGTCAAAATAACACAGAGGAAGATCTTGAAGAAGTACAAAGTCTCCCTAGTGACAATTGGCAGGACAATCGCATACATCATCGGACAACTTACTCAACCTATGAGCCAACCAAGGTCATTTGTGCTATCGATGCTAATTTCTGATTTTATTATCTCCTATCTATTTTGGTATGCATATTAATAATGTGGTTATTATTTAAAGGAATCCAAACTCTATTCCCGGAAATATAAATGCAAAACCCATCGTCGTTATGAGAAAGGAATGCAGTATTCTATGATGGGGCTACCTACACTACCATATATGCATGAGATATAACCGAAGCCTTGAAGTATTGCTGCTGTATTTGAAATAATATATTTGTAAGCATAGATAATGCTGTGAATAGTTTTATATCACCATGTTCTGCCATTTACCTGTATTAAGTATCAATGAATGTCAAATTGTCTATAATTTCAGGACGGCTCTCTATAAGGATTTCAAGCAACCAGTCTCCGACTATCTTTTTCAGCAATATTTGTATGCATCATGTTTGGATTTAGGAATTCGCCCTTAATGAGCTGCATTATGTAAAGGATTTCAAGCAACCAGTCTCCGACTATCTTTTTCAGCAATATTTGTATTCATCATGTTTTGGGTTTAGGAATTCACATTTAATGAACTGCATTATGTAAAGTAGTTATATCTAGTTATTATGATTATATTGCATTTATATTTGTTCGACTTTGTTTTAATTGTAAATATAAGTTCTTATTGATAAACTCAGTTTTGCATATTTACTTGAGGATCTATGTGTACATTGAATTTAATTGGTTGACAGTATTTTAATTGCTGATGCGACCATAGAGATATGCATAGTAGGAATTTCATTGAGATGATCTTATTTTATTGAACTGATAATGAGCTTAAGTATTTTACTTGTAGTGATTACTTAGGATTAAATAGTTTCACGTACTGTTAGTCTAGCTGCATCTGTACGGTATTGAGATTGTTTCTTTTAATAGAAAGCAATGCACCCATGGAGCAGTCATAGTCATGATGATCATGAGCATCGTACGATAAGTTCCTGTGGGGGTAAAGTGAAGTGACTCAGCCTGGACAGACATACATACAGACAGTGAGTACAGAGTAGAGCTCTTCCCTTGTCTTTGACTGTTCCTGATGTTATAAAATACATACCGGTTCTTCAGATGCCACAGTCAGCAGCCGGCTTCCCAACAGAACACATCCTTTCGTTCTGCGCAACCCTCGCGAATCTCAAGCATATTTACTCCAAAGATATATCTTACATATTACACAAATATTTTGACACACATTTACTTGCATGGAAATCAATTCGAAAATTTAACCAGTTTCAGAAATAAAATCTCAGTTTAGCAAATTTAGCTGTGCTCAGAATAAAATCCTAAGTGTAATCAACTGATATAATTCAAGATTAAAGAACAATAGTTTGGAAAATAACCGCAGTTCAGGACAATGTTAGTAAAGGAATCAAGATCTTTTGTGAATTTAGCTATTTATTTCTTAGTCGGATTTGTGTTTTTGATTGTCCAAACCAAGTCGGAAGACGACAGGCTTGTCAACTACATTACAACAGCAGAATTAGCAGACGGGGAGCATGAGACTCGCATGAGATTTGGAGATGTTATCGTCAGAGAAGCTTCTGTGACAGAAAACTATGAGAAAGGCATTCGGTAAGTGAATAAACAACCCACATCTTGTCTATTCTTCACCCACTTATTCCTAAGGCTTAGCTCACGACTACTTATACGAATTACAAAACGTCTTCTGCTAATTATTCTTAACACTGCTGGAAATTCTAAGTAGCTATTGTCATAAATATTACTCGGTACTAAGCTCTTTTGCCATTTTCCTACGCAGTAAGCACATAGGGAAAACTATCAAAAAGGAATTTTCTCACAAACCAGTAGCGTAACTACTAAAAGCGAATATCCGGTTTTTTGTCTAAGTGCTTACATATCCTTTATTGAAGGTTTACACCTTTTCAAAATAATATTAAGCATCAGTTTTGAAATTAGTAGTTTCAGTTCACATAATAAATACCAAAACTAATTGCAGCCATTTCTCAAATGCAAGCAGATATATTATATTTATCCTTAAGTATTGTCAATGAAAGTTGAGTATACATAGAAATCTATTGTTACCATATCCATTGTTTATATTATATGTCTTTTAATAGAATTTGCAATAGTAAGACCGGAGAGTTGGATACATATAGATTTATTTGTAATGGCAGGTACATTGCATGATAAATTGTACCCCTGTCAATTATAAATATGACTTTGTGAGAATATTATCACATGTACATAACAATGTCTAGTAAATAATGAACCTATATGTAGGATAATCTAAACGAGTTAACTAGGAGTTGAGATTTCTGTCTGTTGAGATGTGATCTGACTACTTGTATCATTTGTCATATTGACTCTTGTTTGTGCTGTAGACTGTACAAAGTAGGTACTCCTACTAGACTGCTATAACTTTATTATGTCTCTAGTTGCTCGAGTTTCAATTGCATTACAGGGCATTAGCTCTTCCGATATATAAAAATACTGTAGATAGATAGAGGCTTAGTGGCTGCAGTAGGCAACATCAGACGATAAAACTGATACCAACTTAATAAATTGTATTATATGTACTTGGTACAGTGTACACTCAGTTGTCAGTACACTCAATTACAATAGTTGTTCAAGTTGTCCTGTCTATCTTCTGTCTTGTCATTTCGTTACATTGATCTATGCTACCATTTCAACTGCACTTTATCTTTTGCACTAGATTTTTAATACATTAGTGCAGACCCTTCGACTTTTTGGCACTTCATTAAAGTTAATGGAGCATAATACATGTAAATAAATACCTAAGGATGCGGAATACAATTTTTTATGAGAGAGAGCACAGTTGTTCGTACATCATTAACAACACGCACGTTTTATCTTTATAGAATGTACATAAATCTTTCTTATTCATAGCGTCACTTAATAATTTATGAATTCAACCATCAATGCATATTGTACAGTTCAAATCTGCACTCAGCGTTACTGGGGAATTTTTCTTTAATTACTTTTTATTGGAGGCACGTTGTCACTAAGAATAAATGGATAGATTTCTCCAATTAATGAATTTTTTTCACATTTTAATTGCCATAATTGAGACACATTAGTATAATATCGTGTCGTTTCTAAATGTACCCAACAAAATAATATAGCGAAACAGCATTCTTAAAATTGATAACCAACCTTGGTTAGATTGAGATTCTGAAGATTTGAGTAAATTTTAGTACAATTTATAGAGGCTCCATAACTATATATAGATTTGACACTGACAAACGGGGGGCGATTTATTCGCATATATAATAAGACGATTTACCATAATCTTGCATTGGCAGTATTGTTGGAGAGAATCCAAATTTCCAACAGGTGCTAATAGTTTATAAATATTTTAGGTAATGGAAGAAGGAAGAGCCAAATTAAATGCTGAGTAATTCGGAACAATGAGTAATGCAGTATTTAAGTATGCAATATTCATGTTGTTGTTGTGAATCACGGTTATGAATGAAGAAATGAGAACTCGAAGTGGTGTGCAAAAAAGCAGGTGAAGACCTGCAGTTGTTGCAGAACATTTATTAATATGAATAGATAGGTATAATCCATTTGGCAAGGTCGTTCTCTTTGTGGTCAGGAAAAGGAAAGAATCGATTGAACGAGAAAGAGGTCCATATGCAAAGATCTTTAAAATATACCTGCCTTATTCCATATAGACAACTTTTTATGACTTTAATAACAAGAAACCAGCAAGGAACGGCTATTATTTATTGTCTGCACATGTATAATGAGATATGGAAGTTGAACATCTTATGGTGGCCTAACAATATTCTGCAAGTGATAGTGTAGTAGGTCATAGCAATTGAAAGTCTCAGAAAAGAATATTTATACTGTAATAAATTCAATATCGATTTTGCCGTGGGGTTGATAACTGCTTTATTGTGAATGTCTATTTGTGCAGAAATGCGAAATGCATGAAATCTGATACAGATAGAATTGAGACTCAATTCGCTTATGGAGCGATTAAAATCACAGAATTAATTCTTTCCCAATTCTAACTGTTGGTGAGTGAATGGAGATTGCATATTATAGCATAGCTGTTCTTGGCATTTCACTTAAGCGCATTAGTAAGTCAGGTTTTATGAATGATATATTTAGATTAGACCTAAGCAATATAGTGATTACAGTTGCAGCATTCTACTGAGAGAGTGTAATAAATAGCAGAGCACACTGACATGTATACTTGAGAGATTGAAAGAAATATTTGCATGAGTGGGAGCAGCAAGGAAGAGAATATGTTTCATATTCTAAATATCTGATGATTAACTATGTAAAGTAGCTTCTGCAGTAACTTGGAACTTTTTAATGTGTTCCGTCAGGAAATTTTCTAAAGCCTTCAGTAATGTAGGTAGACGAGTTTTGAATCCGCTAAATTTTTCTTGTGCCTAGTGTATAGAATGTAAAATATCTTAATAGGATAGCTAATCCTTATCAGTTGGATAATATGACAAGTTATTGCTTGAATAGTCAGGAATTATGTTGAGACGATTAGCTCCTGGGTTTCTTTACCTCTGCAAGTATTTTCTCAGTTCGTATTACAATTACAAAATGTGCAGAAACGACTGAAAGTGTCATTGTGCACTTTGCATGCTATCAGTTGCAGTGGTTCATTCTAGTTACACATGCTTCTGCTGTCACTCTCCATCTCATTGTCAGCCAGAATAGTGAGTTGGATAAAAATCAAAGTTTGCTAGCGACGCTAAAATAAATTTCAGCACAGGATACAATAGTTATTTATAGAGTACTGGATACGGACATACTGAAGTACATATCATATTCATATCTCTGGTTGCAATAATGACAGAGTAGTCACATAAGTGATTAAATGAAACAGTCTTTGCGTCGTCTCATTCATTGGCAGACGAGGAACAAAAGTATGGATAGTATGACGAAATGTAGCTAAGTATAGTTGAAACGGGTATTACATAGTGTGGATTAGTGTCTGTCCGTCTGCTGCATCAGCAAACATTCGACGAACTGCAACGCAATAGAACAGAATGCAACTAAGTTAACTATGCCATATAAAATTCTGCGTAATCAGTGTGTGTGTAATTTAACATCCATCAGGGGGCAAGTTACGTTTCATTGTTTCAATACTCGCCATTCGTCCCATTGGCTCGCCGAACATCATACGATGCTGCATGCGAGTCACTCTAATCTATGCATACTTTAGCATTGTTGGATGATTCCGTTGGTACACTTACTAAGCTATCTCTTCGTCTTGCATTCGCTTGGCTATCGAGCCACGGAAACTACCTTTTCCATTTTTTGTTTCCTCAGCACAGGAATTTCTCAAAGGGAGTCCAATCGTCCTCGTAAACACATGCGGATATCTTATTCCTGTGCTCGTGTTCAGTTTAAACCGGCTTCATCCAACCACGGCTCCAAATCACAGACAGACGGGTAGCACATTCCGATGCTCTTGTTCAATGACAATATTTATCTTCCAACCCATCATTATCATTACTTACATACATTGCCTGACTAATTCATACCTAAGGATTACACTTCGGGGTCGTTAATATTTTAGACTAATCATGCCAAGAAATACTTTCTGCACCGATACATTCTAAGTTCGGGAAATATTTGATGGCTTGGGTGAAACAGGGTTGTACAGCGATGATAATTTTATGTTTGTAGGGAAAGACTGGAAAATGTGTCTAATGTTTCTAATTAAATATTAGGCAGCTATTTAATTTTATAGTGGTGGGTAGCATTTATCTCTGAAATCTTTGAAAAGGGAAGGTGTGTGGATACTTAAACGATAAGTATGTAGTAGGTAAGTATATATTCAGATTTTAATAACTGCCCAATGTAGTCTGCCTAGGTAAGCAAGTTTCGAGTTAATTATTTTTTGAACTTTTCCAAGCACTATTTGATTAGCATCGATGGGACATTGTTGAGACAGTTAACGAGGTAGTTCGATTGGAGCCAAAGTTATCTAAGCGAATAATAGAACGTGATCTCACCTTTAGTAACCTGGAGTGTTTATACGCATCAACAAACTTTGTTGTGATGAGGGAGACAAGGCTATTACTTCAGCCTTAAGCACTTATTGCAACTGCATAAAAATTCTTTGAAAGGGATATCATTTTCAGTCAGTATTGAATAAATTCATGGTATGTAAAAATTGCTTTTAGAAATTACTACGTAGGTATTTTTACAATAAAATTCAGTGGACTGAGAGAGATCCCGTAATTAATTTATAGGGAGAGGTAGCATTTCGTAAACTGAACTTCATTGTGGAGGTAGCTACAATTATTTATTTATACTAACTAAGGTAGGTACACGCTTGGGCTAGGTTCAATAAAATATTTTACAGCTTTCTAATAAGACTGACGCCTATGATGTAGAAGTGGGCATGCACTATCATGTCGTCTTAACTATCCGTAAATAAAATATTATCTTGAAAGAGTGATTTCAATTGGACGTCTGAATAAATTGGCAAGTATGCACTTAAAGATATGGATAGATAGATTAAATTGCTCCCAGTTTCTTTATTAGACATTGGCAACCTTATCCGTCTTCAACGGTGACGTGTAGACGAATGTACTATTTAAAAAATGACTTTTAATAAATGTAGTCCTTAGCAATATCTACATAATAATTATTCTAGTTAGTTACGAATAATAGTTAGTTATGAATAGAGTGGTCTCAGTTCTGAAGAGATAGAAATCATGAAATGGCGCGCCGTCTCGTAATTAATATTCAAATGTGTAACAGCCAAATCTCATTTGGCACGATAGCACTAATCGCATACTCACTAACCAACTGAATTACCACATTTCAATTCTACAATTAAAGATCCTTAAATGCAGAAAATGCGCAGTAAATTGAAATATAAAAAATGAGCAAACTCGTTTTTCGTCACGGTGCATTTTGATTCGTCAAAAACGAAGGCATGTCTTGTTTAAAGGTGGCAGAATTTTTTTAATGTGCGAATATCAAACAAAAACGTAGTACGTTTCATAATGCCGTGATTATTATTATTATGATTGATGGGTTGACCACACTGCATTGCTGACGATGAGAGTGGAAGGGGCAAGTTAAAAAATTAGTACATCGCAGCAGACAGCGAACGTGCATTATAATCAACGTTGTCTCACAACGTAAAACAGTTTGGTCGGCCTCTATGCAAATTTTGTATACATACCTTCAACTTCAAGTGAACTTAGTGCACGCTAGCCAAATCGCAGAAAGCTTACACAGATACTGACATTTTCTTAAATGCTGCTCATTATTGTCAGGTTTACTGACAATAAGAGCACTCATTATAATAAATTACTGTACATTGCATTTCAAATGTCAATAATCGTAGCCCATTTTAAAAATCTGACGTATTCAATCCCAGAACATATAAAAATCCAACTAGTTTCCTATACAACTTTAGGTAGGTACGCTAAAATTAAACTGGGCATCACTAGTTTCATTCAAAAGAAGTTTATGCAACGAGATCCGACTAAATCAATGTCTAATGCCAATTATTTTTAGTAGAACACATTTTTTTTCTTTCCAGCCGCGGATTGTTGCTGAGACAAATTGCATCAGGTCCTCATTTACTGCAGATGATTCATAAACTAGGCGAAGGCAGCTCAGGACACAAGAAAGATCGGTTAATCGAATGTGAAGTCATGAACGACTGGGGAGCAGCCAACCAATTCAGAAATCACTTTCAAAAAGAACTGACGCGCTCCGGATTGACGTTACAAGTGCCATTGAATCATAACAATTTCTCCTCCGAAGATGATTCCTTTGACTTCGATCCAGAGCAATCTGACTCCCAAAGTGCAGATACAATTGATTTAGATCAAGGGTAACCTTTTAGTATAACATTTCTGCATCAGAATAAATTGCTAATTAGATCGTAATGGAAAATCGATGATAAGAGAAGTTCAATAACATGAAATCAATGGAATAAATTACTAGGATTTACTTAATAAAAATAATTGTGCATTTCTTATAGGATCGAAAATTTTAAAAATGTGACGGTACGCATGTTGAGAAATGATGAAGTCATTGGGGATTTTCAACGGTCCTTCGATATCATCTTGCAACAAAGGCAATGCAGAAGACTCCATCGGAAAATGAAAAGGGCCGTTGAAAAAGAAAACTCAGGGTCTGATTCCGACAATGCAAAACTGGACCATTCTCCCAAGTAAGACATTATATTACATTGAAACTCTGGTATTGATAAACTGAGACTATCTGCTACTACATCCTCATATTAATATCAACATTGTGTCTTTTAAACTTCATTTTTTACGCTTCGATTGAGACAGATTAAAGTTTAAGCTTTGCTTCCCACTTTGTTATATGAATTAAAAGGAAATTATTATTTGTTAGGGAATGGAGATAAGAGCTGTTTACTATTATTTTTATTGTGCATTCAGTGTAATCCTATTTACTAACTTAGTATAAATAGTTACATGTGCTATTTACATGATACATTTAGTTACAAGTAAACAGTCACGATCAGGATACATAATGAGTAATGATAATTTTTTGTCTGTTGATAACTTTACCAGTTGCTTTTGTATATACCAGTAATTCATATTAGGTAAGGCCATCAGATATAAAGATTTTTTATACAGCGGTAT
>JABASH010006658.1:0-10342 GCA_019776445.1 Tomocerus maximus
ATATATCTGGCTGGAAGGATTTTTTTGTCCATCTTCTTGCTTTTCTGCCATCAGGAGGCCAGTAGCACGTTGTACCTACTAACCATGACTCTGGAATTACCTCTACTGTATGCACTTTTTCACCCTTTTTATTTAATTCGAAAATTTTGACAATATGATGCATCTTATATTATAAGCTGTCACTAGTGTGGATTAACGAAAAGAGTGCACTTTCTGAATTATTTATTGGCGGGCAAACGAATTTTGAAGCGATGTTTTCTACCGACCAGTAATTCAAAGATGACTCACTGCGACTTTTGAATTTATAAATGTTAATTAATGTAGAATCACAGGGGTCACTGAAAAACGAGGTTAAGCTTTTGATTTGATGACCGACAACAACCAACTTGCCATTGTGGTATTTTTCACTTGTACAACCGTTTCGGTTAATTTTCTTCTCTTATAGCCTTCTGATAATCGTGTGCGCTTCATTTTTATCTAATTATTTAAATAAAGTGCAAATATTAACTTGTTATTCAAATGATCACTCTATCAAAATAACTAAAAGATGAAAAATTTGTATTTTATATTCAAAGGATCACTCTATCAAAATAACTAAAAGATGAAAAATTTGTATTTTCGTCCGAAGTCATGTGATCTGAAATCCAGTATCGCAAGACTGTAAACATGTCCACTTTTGAGACAAAATCGACATCGAGAAATTACACGATTTTATCAGCGTAATCGTAGCGATCAGTAGCTTGGAAGTAGTTGTAGCTCAGTATTCGTAGTAGTAGCTGTTAATTCGACTTTCGGAATCTGAGCTTGTATAGCTACAATATCGCAGTAGCCAACTTAACGAACTAGTATTTACGATATCGTTACGACTGTCGCACTACAGTGCGACTTAGCGAGAATACTGACTTAATCGATGCGATTAAGTAGCTATGGGTAGCTGTGATTTAGATGTAGCGGTGAAATCGCTATGATCGTTACGATTTCTTTTAGCGACTGGTTTGTAGGGTGTCAAACGGTTTAAGTTTCAACTTTCAAATTATTTTATGTGGGATCTAGAGGTCAATAGGACTTATGAGTTCGTAAATAAATGGTCAAAATCGGAAATACCACCTGCCCACAATCACAATACAAAATTATTGCTTAGAAAGTGCCGTATCTCAAATAGGTCGCCTCAGAGTTGTCTGAATATAGCCATACAAAAATTTCATGCGGATATACAACTATAGGCTTTGATACTATCATCATAATATTAAGTTTCTATATACTGTTCTATAGACCAACTCCATTGGAAAACTGATTTCCCCCCAATATTTTGAAATCCAATAGGGTAAATTTTGACCGATTTTAACTTAACCATTAGGGTTCAGGGCACAAATTGAATGGAAATCTGGTATTGTGTCCTGTTGGGTGGTTGACTAACGGGTGTCAGGACTCTGTCGTCACTCGGTGTGGCACTGTTGAAGTTGTAAATTTCCCAATGCCGGTGCAACAATGACTTAGGCTAACTAGGCAGGTCTCGGCTACTTCCAGGATCACTGGTCACGATAATGCTAGCTAGATGCGTGTACTTTCAAAATATGTGTAATAACACAAAACTCAGATCAGTAGTTAATTACTAACTAGATAAACTTATTTTATTCTAAAAGTAACTAACTGATAACACAATTGAGAGCAGTACCAAAGTGTACGTCTCAACGTGATTCTATTCACTTCTCAATTTTGCTGTGGCGTCAGCACAGCAGTGGCTATACAAGCATACAAGCATCATGCACAGAGCAATATCTCAGGATATTTCTCACAAAACACAATTCCATCAATCGGCACACAAATATACATACAATTATACTTATGCGCATAGGCGCTTCAAATTCATCTCAATTCTCAAGCAAACAATTAAACGGTGCTCGAACATGTCCAAAAACTTGGGGAAGTGGTTTATAGCAAAAAATCAATACAAGAAGCAATACAACTTTAGTTCATAGAAAGTTGTGAGATGGCTCATTCTACTCGGGCAAGTGTTTTGGTTAATCTCCTAACAGGTTGATGGTAGGTAGAGGTCAAGGGTGTGGGAGGGGGTCACAAACTGAAAATGGGTATAACTTCCGTTCTATTTATCGTAGAAGGTCTTGTGTTAGCTTATCTGAAAGGTAACAGTTCGGAAAAAACAGCTGTGTAGGTCAATAGTGTGCAGAGGTGAAAGGTCAAATTGAAATTTCCAAGTGCAGCAAAATTGCCGTCAATGAGACAAATAACACACCTACAATTTATCTACTAACGCTACCACCCAACCATTTCACTATATTGATGTATAAAAACAGTTGTCACAACTTCTTACTGCCACGATGTCATCCAATCATTCTAAAATTGCTGTTTATTTACAACATATTTATTTACTACGACGCTAAAAAGTTACTCTGCCTTTGTCCATTCGTAGTGGTTTATTATTACTACGGTAGTGTCTACTTCCGTAAACACAATACAAGTGTAAATTATCCATGGCTCATTGGGCAGATAGCTCGAAAAGGAGCGTCAATATATAAATAAAATAACTATATACTTAATTCCAATGATTGCGTGTCGAGACCAAACTTTGATGATTGACGAATCTTTGATATGGATTCAATGTATTTAGTATTAGTATTTAGTATTAGTATTTAGTATTATGAATATTGAACTATACGACGATTGACTTCCCATCCAAAAAATTAGCTAAAATTCACAATGTGATCATTCGGGTCAACCAGAATATTTACGAAGCAAATATTTTTCCTAAAATCTTTAGGATTATTTTTGTCTTTGTCGAGTATAGGTCAGATGTTTAGTCAGAAGTGGCAATAGTCCACGACTGTCCATTTTGCAGCCCCGAGAAAAATGTTTTCTTCCCGGGACCGGGAAACAGCTGCCTTCCCGGGAAAAAAAGCTTCCCGTTTACCGGGAAGTCAAAAAACTTCATGATATGACCGAAAAAAGGGTCATCGGGAAAAAAATTCCCAGATTGCAGAGCAATACCCCTCAACGAATGAATAAAATAGCAGTTTTGCTTGCTGCAATCGCTAACTAACATTACCAACCCTCGCCCTCCTTTCAGTCCCTTCCCTGTTAAACTGTTTCCGCAAAAAATTTGTCGTGAAAACTTTCGCCTTTTCTTGGGAAAATTTTGGCTTCCTTCCCGAAAAAATTTGCCTTCCTCCCCGGGCAGCTACCTTCCTTCCCGGGCAGCTACCTTCCTCCACGGACAGCTACTTTCCTTCCAGGGCAGCTACTTTCCTTCCAGGGCAGCTACTTTCCTCCCGGGACCATTTTGGTCCCACATTTTTCTCAGGCGCGTCATTTTGGTTAGAAGAAGGCATTTATCCGTCCACCAAATAAGGTAGTAGCACGGCAAGACTAAGAGGCCCCACCTTAGTGTGATGGGCACCACCCTAATTTTGAGTTAGTTTATGTTAAATTAGTTTAGGTTTGAAGGGTGGTGCGGGTCCTTTTAGTCTGTTAAGGAAGAAAAAAGCAATTGCTTTTTTACAAAAAGGGAAAATAGCATTCTTTTTAAAAACGCCATGTTTCCTTCCTTTTTGCTAATTTTTATCTATGCATAAAGTAGTAGTCTGTCAAAATTTAGCTGACAAACCGATCAAATTTAAAATATTTAGATAGAGTGTGAAAGATTGCTGCTTAAAACCAACGGAATATCAATCTAGGAATACCAGGACTACAAAACGGCACATTATATTTATTTTTAATTCCAATTTTAAGGAATTCAAAAAAGGAAAAAGCATTCTTTTTTATTCGTTTCGTTTCTGTTCGTCCGTTCCCACGATAAATCCCGAACGCATTAAAGGATTTTGACCAAACTTGGTAATAACTAGCTTAAGGACCTATGACGAACCCTATTGATTTGGTTCAAATCAGTCCACAAGTTCCTGAGATAACGCGCGCTCACTTTATCTTCATTTTGATAGTCAAAGTGAAAAATTGACATAAAAAGTAGAATTGTGCTTCTAATATTTTGTTACTTTTATAATACGAAATAAAGGACGCCGCTTCTACAGAAAATTTTCTGTTTGGACTTTGTTTGTATTTTGATGGTCAAAATAAATTACTTTGACTTTCTATGCATTTTGATAGTCGACATTAATTGCATTGGAATTCTATGCATTTTGATAGTCAAAATTACTTAATTTGACTTTATATCCATTTGAATAGCCAAAATTACTTGTTTTTAATCTTAAGATGTGTACATGACCCCTTTACTCGGACGAGCTTCTGTTACGGCTTGCTGTAGGTTTTGTTTCTTGTAGTCTGGCCAGTAGTAGCAATCGGGTTTGCGCGGATAGGTGGTAAGTAAAACCATTCTTAGTTCTATTCTATTCAATTTTGATGAGTACTTCAATTACTTAATGTATGTTTTAATATGCATATGCATGTTAAAACGAAATATTTCGTGACTTCAAACATTAATACAACTTCCGTGTGGAGACCAAACTTTGATGATTGATGAATCATTGATAATGATTCAATGTTATACAAACATCGCAGTCCACTATAATAGAGTAGAATAATATTAAATATTTACTATTCATGACACAAACTTTAAATTATGTTATTGTGTTATTCGACGACGACTGGTAATATAGTAAATATTGGGACGTATAATAAAATGGTTGGGTGCATTGTAACAAATATGTTGTAGTTAGTTGTGCTGTGTTATTGTGTGTCATTGACGACAATTTTGCTACATTAGACAATTTTGAAAATGTTTGACCTTTGACTTTACAACACCATTGAATTACACATCTGTGTTTCACGGTCTGTCACCTTTCAGTTTTTAAACTCCACACCTTGCCAAGGGATGTGTCCGATTTTGCCCATTTACGAACTTACGACAAACGACATTTACGACAGACAGAAAATTTTAACGTTGTAACTTTTCGTTAGAAATATCGTGCATACCACTTTCAGGACACACAGATATATTATTCAGATACAGAGGGAGGTAATATAAAGTATAAAGTTCCTCTGAATAAGTTGTAATAGTTGCCATTTGGACGTGATTATTACAAATGATACAATTACAAACTATGATTGTGGCAAAATTATTTTATATTGTACTTCATGTTGGTGTGGTGGTAGTGGAAAGTGGAAACGTAATTTCCTTGTCAAATTTAGAAGAAAACTGCAACACTAACTTCATATTCCACAGCGAAAACAAATTTAACAGACAAGTGTTAAGAAAATCCAAAAAAGACCTCATCCATGTGACTACTCCGTACACTTTTACGATTCTTGAAACTCTGACAAAACAGGTAAAGGATACCAAGTGCACAGTATTGGATTTTTCCAATTTTGAACGTTTAGATCCATTCAGTGTTGATACCAAATGTAGTATAAGGCGTATTTTATATAGAAATCAATCGACTTCTTATATAAGTTCAAAACTTAATTGCATTAATCACATTTCGATTGGAACAAATCCATCAAATTTAATGGAAAATTATATTACTATGCAAATAGTTTTTACTTACATTTTTTCCCTCTACTATCCTTTAAATTCGCCATACTACAATTATTTTAAAAAGTTGAAAGATTCTGCATACGTTCACATGGTTGTAGATCGTGATGTAATAACAAGTAAAAAAAAGAAGCAGGAGTTCATCACCGAATTATACGATTTATATAATTTGAAGAAAGGACATGAATTGACTGAATGGTATCCTTCAATTTTTATTCATGTGTGGTCAAATTTACAAGAAGCGGGCACCAAAAATGAAATTTATTTTGTCTGTGAAAGTTGCAAGACCGAAAGTCCAGATTTTAGACAGAAACTTCTTGATATTAGCAGCATTTCTCCAACCATTAAAACTTTAAAGAAACTTGCTTTTCAGCAAACTTTGTATAATTTATTACCTTCCCCAATTAGAGTTTTTAAAGGATTTAAGGAATACAAATTTGACATACAACCTACGTATTGTGGGCTACCTCCTCTGGATAACTATTTTATAAAAATTTCACCAGCAAGGAAAACAAACACCAATTTTCAAATAGCCCTCGGGTCTATTCTTTTTCAAAATATCAACACTTCCATCTTTATTTGTAGAAAATGCCACAATTTAGGGATTCGTAAACCCATTAATGAATTCGCGTTATTTTTTGAAATTTCCATGACAAACGGTGCAGATTTGTCGTTGTGGGATACTGCCTTTCACACTTACGCCGAAGGATATAATTTCATTTCTTGTTCGGTTATAGAAGATGCATTTATTTCATTTGGTGGCTACACTAAGCCATTTTCCCGTTCATCTTGGATAGGAATTTTGGTGACCATTTTTGTCGTCATTTTATTTGTCAAAATTGTACTTAGACACAAAACAGAAAAAAAGGTTCAAGTTATTCTACTTTTTTATGGGTTCTTATTGGAAATTGGCTACTCTTTCCCTAGTAAATGTAAAAAGATATTGTGGTTGAAGTTAGTCATTGGTCCCTTTCTTCTAATGACTGTAGTATTAACCAACGCGTACAAAGGAATCGTCATAACAGAATTAACAGAAGAACCTCAGCCTGAGCGTCTTGGAGCAATAGACGATTTTCCGAATCGATCAATTGCATTCTTCAGTAATGCTTTGGGATATTCTGACTATGATGCAGACTTAAGTCTAGATCAGAAGAACGAAAAGCTAATAGGCGAGTTGGACATTGTCTATCCTGATAATCAAATACTAATGGAGGAATGGATTAAGCTTAACTCAAGTGATAGGACAGTTAATAGTCTCTTCCATAGAAACGTCACTGTTGAATGGGAAGATACTGATAAACGCGACAAAAAAACCATTCAAAAGGCATGGACTGCTTGCGGAAATATACCTGATTGCTTAATAAACGTAATCGAATTCGGAACTGTTTTGTTTGATTTCTTTATAATTTCAAGATTTGAACGTCTATTGTATTCTTCAAAAGATAGAATCATAGAGGACCTTTTAAACAATCTCAAATTCCCTCCTGACTATCCATTCACCACTCCGCAGAAATGGATTTCCAAGTGTGATAAATCAGCATGGATTGGCAAGCAGACGGAATTGCATCGGTTTTTTAATCGACACGAATGGGATTTGTCACCGTCGAAACTTCAACCTGTTCGTAAGCTATACATGGGAAAAATGGAAAATCAATTTCTGACTGATCAGTATGGAGTATGGATGCCGGCACGGTTTTTTGTCTACACTAAATACCTAATTAAACGTTTTCAGAGTATTTTTGAGTGTGGAATTTACGGTAAATGGGTAGAATTTTCTAAAAATGCAAATTTTGTTCAATGTTCTCAATGCTTGGGACGGACTCAAGTGCAGCCCCTTGCATTGAGATTTAATATTTCTACTATATTCATCATTGTCATAATTCTTAGCTCTTTTTATACATTAGTATTTATGTTTGAAATTAGAAAACTTATGATATACTATATATGTCTCGTATTAAAGTGGTTACGTCGGAGAGTAATAGTCATATGCAGAGAAATCAAAGATAAATGTATTGAGAGCATTTTAGGGCGTCAACGAGTGCCGGTATCTATTATGTATCCACCATGGGATTAAAAATGCCGCTACAATTGGCAGCCAATAGCGACGCACATGGTGATGCCTGCACTCGTTGACGCCCTAAAGTGCTCTCAATACATCTCTCTTTGATTTCTCTGGTCATATATAAGTCCGCAACCACTACAGCCCATCGTACTGTAATTTTTCTTTGTGCTCCGTTTTTTAAAACTTTTGTGAATTGAAAAAATTGTTTGCACTTGATTTCCAATTAGTGTGAAAATTATTTAAAGTGTTAACAATTTTTTTAAAGTCATGCATTAATATGAGTAGCCATTGAATTGAACAGCAATTTGTTGAAATAATTAAATCAATGACTTTTGTCAAAAATAGTACTAGGTACTTTGTAGGTTTTCTTTCGTTGTCTTAAGCTACATTTTTGTTTCAAATTTCCAGAATTGCATAAAAATGAAAGTGTAGTAGCAAATGTGTTTTCGCGGATAGTAGATAAGTAAAAGTATTCTTAGTTCTATCCTATATACCTCCTCAATTTTGATGATTATACTTTAATTACTTAACGTATGTTTTTGTTTTAATATGTGCACACGAAATATTCTGGTAAACCCACACATTATTACTACAGTTGTAGGTTGTAGTGCCTACTTAGTTCTAATGAACCACACAATACAAGTTTAAATTATCCATGCCTCTTTAGACAGATAGCCCGAGAAGAGTCAATATATATATAAATGAAATAAATATATACTTAGTTCCAATGATTGCGTGTCGATACCAAATTTTGATGATTGTCGAATCATGGATATGGATTCAATGTATTTAGTCCATAGTAATATAAACATTGAACTACGACAATTGACTTCCCAACCAAAATATTGGCTAACATTCATAATGTGATGATTCGGTTCAATCAGAATATTTACGAAGCAAATATTTTTCCTAAAATCTTTAGGGTTCTTGTTGTCTTTGTCGGGTATGGTGGTCAGAACAGAAGTGACAACAGTCCACGACTGTCCATCATTTTGGTTAGAAGAAAGCATTACTCCGCCCCATGTTGAATTCTCAAATTTGATTAAATGAAAGTCACAATTTAAAAAAAAGATAAACCTTCAATGCAAATCACACAAGTTAAACTATTGGAAAAGATTATCGTCAAATCAAAGCAATATCGATGGTGCAATTTTGCAGAAAAAGCAACGGCTTTGTGATTTTGTTCAATCGTACATTTTAAAAAAGCTGGAAAGAAATTCATTTTTAGTGTACTGGTGATGGGCAAATATTTCCTCGCTGGTTTGTATCTATATATTGTCGTATTATTGTGTAAATACTAAACTCGGGTCTAGGACACTAACCGAACCCAGGCCCTCTGGTTAACATGACCAATGCTCTAAGCCACTGAGTACTACTAAATACACAAACAACAACTTAGCCTAACTTAACTCTATGAGACAAGAAAGTGGTCAATAGCATTAACTGCAGAAGCATGATACACCTATAGCTAAAATAATTAGATTAAAACACTACCGAATAATCTTGACATTTTTAAACCTGAATTTCGATGCATGAAAATTATTTTCCAAAAATAGGACAAAATAAATGTTTTAAAGATAAGACTTTGTATTGAGCAAAGCAGTATATTATAGAACCAATTTAAACCACCCGTTCATCAATCAATAAATAAATAATGTGTAATACAAATGTAATGTTAGCCACAAATATACACTTTTACACTATATTAATGGTCGTGACGAAGGAAAACTAGGTATAGGGTATAACTGGTATTTTCTGTCAGAAAAATCAAAAATTCCGTTCCTCTTTCCGCCTTCGACGTTCTCTTCATTTATTCTTTCATTATTCCCTTCCGCTATTTTCAAGATATCCCTGTTCAGCTCGGTTGCTACGCCTTTTTTATTCTGAAAAGTGTAGAATTCAGATTTTCTATCGACTAGTTTGGACAAGGTGGAGTTTTCAAAATCTTGGTCATAGCTATACCATACAAATCTACCGATTGTCAGTGTCTTAAATCGTTCTTGTAGATCCGACAAATAATTATAAAATTTATCACTGTTGATAAATCTTTCGTTAATTAGAGGAGCAAGTAAGAAAGCATGGTTAGGTTTTAATTTCATGTCCAATGCATTCCACTTAATGACGGGTTGATACAATATTAATTTTTCCAGATATAAATCTTCTTTTCCTAATACTTTGATTTTGCAGAACGATTCTATTTCCTTGACGCTCTTCGGGATATCCGACGGTTTTAGTTTCACTTCAGTTGCATTTATTTCATAACTTTCGTAACCATCGTATAACAATCTCAACCTGGTCAAATTGGGGCATTGTCGAAACATTGACAGATACGTTGATATCAAATCTGGTTTAACCTCACTGTTAAAGGTCAATTTATTTAGTTTCGGTAGGTCAATTTGAGCACCCTCAATAGCAGTAACATTTTCCCTCAAAATAATATGTTCAACGGTATTTGGTAGAGCAGTTAAATTAATTGCTGTATTTTTTATGTCAAGCTCACTTATTTTCATTTTTGTGGATTCCAGTAATGCCATGTTTGTCAAATGCAGACGTTTTATTGTCCATGAAGCATTATTCCAGTTGTGTACTTCTATCCCATCTAAAATCACTTCATCTATTGTGACCGGATCACTCAAACCAATTTTCTGCTGATTTTGGCGGTTTTCTAAAATTCTTAAATGTTCAATTCGACTGAAATCGACATAGTTATTTATAAATATTATTTCATTTGTTGAGGAAAGGTGAACAAAGTTAACATTTGTTAGTTTCAATCGTCT
>JABASH010006659.1:0-10342 GCA_019776445.1 Tomocerus maximus
ATTTGCATTTTGACGTTTCCCCAAAATTGCATTAAAAGGAAGTATTCCCATATTAGCAATTTCCTGAAAATTAGAAAAAACTACGGAATTTGTGACCAAGTATAAAATTGGGATCGATATTTTCAGTACCTATGTGTACATCGTTATCCTACTGATGTATTTAAAGAAAGAGACAAGACTTTAGAGAGTGGATGTGAATGAAAGAAAATCGAAAGGAATTAGTTGTGACTGAGGAGTAATATCTAACAATACGTTAAGCCGCCTTGTCTGTGAAATCTATCAAGAAAAGGAAAGATACTTACCTAGTAGTTGTCTCATTTCTGTCGAAATCTTCTGCCAAAATGTACCAATAACTAGGATTTTATTGCTTGGAACTGTATAGATATTATTTTAGTTCTCTTTCAGCTGCAAAACAGAGAGGGACGGAAGAAAGCAATGCAGTTCGTTGTCTAGCTCCATGAAATAAAGCTCATTTTTATTACTACTAGTGTAAGAGGAATTTTAGTGAAAGTTAGTCGGCTACATTAAGTGCCACAGTTGTCAACTCATAAAATCACCGCCATTATATACATCTGCTTCGTCTTCTTCTTTTCCTCCCAAAATGAAATGCAGATGAGAACTGGCTCTGATAACTCACCTAAAGCCATATACTTATATGGTAAGACTCCTTTCCCGGATGATATATGCATATGGTGATAGCTGTGTAGTTTCTTGTAATTGGCTTTGTATGCTGCATAATACATGATAATGTGCATTTTCAGTACAGGGAAGTATGAAGTAGTAGCGGAATAAGTCTAATAAGTACACTATGCTTATTTCATCGAGAGAAGTCTTCAATTCTCCCATTATAATGAAATAGTGCAATACAGTTAACTAAATTACGTAGAATATCCTTTAAGTTAACTACAGTGTGTTTCTTTACGCCCTACAGATGTGATTGCACGGTTTTCTGTTTCTCTAACACATTGAATTGCACCAATTCCCAGTTGTAGACCAATTTGGCAATAGTTAGTTTGCCAAAACGAATTTTTTTATTAGGCAACAGAAATGGTCCGCCCGCATAGATACTTTCCATTGATGCTGCTATCATTGTTTTCTTAGTACCTTACTCCAGGTTTTCGCCGATAATTCGACCAACTTTGTATCAATCTGAACGTAATATGTAAAGGTCATAGTGGATATATTTACTTTTTGACAGGATTCATTTAGAAAGTCATTGGGCAAACTGTGACCCGTTTCACCCAAAAGGAACTGGACAGAATATGACCTTAAACACTAATTTTTGATTTATTCACGAAATTAAGGTAAAAATTTCTGTAGTCTTAAATTCAACATTGATCCAGTTCATGGATCTTTCTTTTTGCCAAACTGATTTTTGCCTGCTTTCAGGTTATTTCTCCAGTTTCTCTATGTAATGTATTAAGATGTCTTCTCCTATTCCAATCTAACGCAATGGCAAGCATTGTAATGTGATGCAATAATAAAGGGAAGCATCCTATTTTACATCAATTTTACAGATACTTAGCTTAAGTATAACAGTTTGATATGCAATATGTGCACTCTACTGCAATACAATTCTTGAAATCCAATCTTGAACGAAATTCTCACTTGGGATCAACCAAAATGAATAGTTTACATATGCACCTACATGTTATGTCTAGCCTTACTTCTGCAATTTATTCCCCAAGGTCTCAGATGCCTAAATTCATTCTACTAACATCTCCCCTATATATCTAATTGCATTAATATGCTCCGATTTTCTATAGAATATTAATACTTGGAAAAGGCAACTGAACTTCTGATGTTTTTGGTTACCTGCACACGAATAGGTTCATGTTAAAAGGGTAAATAGATTTCAACTATTTCGAATTTATTATTCCAGGAAACAAATCATTCAGTCAACAGCACAATGAACAACAGTCAAAGAATAACCTAACTTTGTTTGTCTACCTTTCTGCTCTTGACTCAGGTTGCATGAGGAAATAATATAACATTTCCTACACTGAAATGATTAAGCAACACAACTCACTAGTTTAATTGTATTTTTATGTCTGCGCCTATTTGAATTCATTCCATAAAACAAACATACAAATGAGATCACTTCAAATTGAAAAGCCGTTTCATGTTTCTGTGTTCCATAAATAATCTTCTTTGTTCTTTGCAGTATTGCAATAATAATACGTAAAGACTTCGAATATTTGAATCGACTATTTTATTCTTGAGGTTGTTGTAAGTTGGTCCAGTTATGTAGATACTGATACATGTGTTTTCCTACTTGATGATATGCACTATGCACGTTCGATCTGTAAATGAAAATGGGAAAAATCTGTCCATTCTACAGATAAACTACCTAGAAGGGTCATGAGGCTCTAATACATTCTGTTGATCCAAAAAGGTTTCGTATCTTTAATTTGCCACTTTTTGCGAAGCGATTTTTTCGTGTTGCTAAAGTCTGTACAATACGATCCAAAAGACACTTTCACTATGCTAATTCCATATACAGATTTTACCGGTACTTTCACCGGTACTGCACAAGAATTTTATTTTAGTACTTGAACAACAATTTTGGTGAAAGTTGGGAAATTTTTCATTTAAAACTTTCCTATAGATTGTCTTTTGGATCGTACGGTAATCATTTTTACGTGCCAAGATGATAATAATGTGTTTTTATGCCACTTTCACAAGTTTCTTTCACTCACTCGATTCGTACCAAATTTTAACCAAAGGAGGTCGCCAGAAATTCTCAATTGTTTCACTGACCTTCCTAGATGTCGATCTACCAGATTTCGCTGTGAAGCACCTCCAACTGTTATGTACTTCCCTATACCAAATGTATGCTGTTAATGAATGCCTAAGAATACTATGTACAAGAAAACAAAAGAAACTAATCAAGCCGCGAAGTACTGGCCTACGGGATACTTTATGGAAATTGTCTCGTAATTTGCCTGCAGGCAAGAATATCAAGAACAGTCGGATAAAATTGTTATTATGTGCGTCAAATCGGTAGATAGTTGAAATTTAAGTTAAGTGACTAGTCGATGGTGGAATGTTTAGTGTATACTGGTGCATTCCGATCCGAATCACTTAGTTGTATTGGCTGCTATTTATTACTTAGCTATAACAGTAATTAGCTAAAACTAGGTGACTGTTGCCTACCTTTGCAGCACCAAATAATAGATTAAGAATTCGGATATGTGCCCTACTTAGAAAACGAAATATTTAATGATGATATTATTCGGATTCGTATACTATGAGCTCAATTGATCGTATTCGGGTTCCGCTGTCTATACTTTCGGATTCGTATAAGATTTTGGGTATCTACCCTATCCAGTAAAGATTCTTTACTGAAGTTGAACGTTTGATCAAAACTTAATGATACCGTAATATTACGCATATGGCCAAAGGTTTGCTGCCTGTTATAGAACTTTACATGGATTTCGCAACTTTTATTTTATTTCAACGAAACAATTTTCTCTTGACTTCACCTGTCACTATTTCAATCACCAATACCAAGAATTTATGAAATTCTCCAGCCTTTCTGTTAGTTTGCCTAAACTTATGTATTTTTGGCTTCAAGATTCTAAGTACGATTATCTTAAGGCAACTGGTTGATAGTGTAATTATACAAAGAAAACGTTTTCCCAGAAACAGGAGATAAGAAGGAGCATCATTAAATAATTTCCCAACTGCGTCTCAATTTCTGAATAGTCTCTCATGATTGAGTCATGATTAGTAGGTGGAACTTCAATCATCAAAGCAGTTTCAATCAAATCACAAAAGTGCCAACCAATGCAAAGTTAAAAGATATACACCGAAAAACATTGTTGACTTTCACTACTGTTGTGATGTCTGTAGGATATGAAGAGGGTTGAGGTGAAAGTCAACTTTTACCGGATAGATATAACGAGTTCATGCTTACAAGATCATTCTTTCTTAAGACTTTGAGACGGATTTTAAAGACCCTTACCTGTATTTAGGACAGACATACAATAAATAGGAATAGCATGCATCTAAAGGTAAAGAGTTCGTCAAGTTTGTTTCGGTTAGTTTGAGCGTAGAGACAATTTTCTCTTCATTTGTAAAGAATTTCTTGGTGGAGACAGAAAACTTTGATCTATTGTAAGGAGTTGTCTGGTATATTTATAGGTATTTCATTCATTACATATGGACATTTTAAGGGTAATATTATATGGTTGTTTGGTATTGCTAATTGTCAAGAGTGTCGGCATTTACAATAGTATTCCGCAGGAGGAGAGAGACATAGTTTGACCCTCTTTTCTTCGGATTCCCTTATTATTAGGTTTGAGTTACATGACAGTGATGCAACGACAACGACATACTACGTCTATTATGTTATCATTGACGAATGTCTGGAACACTTCTTCTACTAAAGAAAGCCTCTGCCACACTGGGATTGTGACCCGACTTTTTATTGCTATGCACCAAAAATACGGCACACTTATTCGGTATACTAATTCAGTCACACACGTGTGACTGTGTGACAGACTTGCTCCAGTTTTCATGTATTGCACAAAGTTCAACTACCCACTACACAACTTCTTTGCACATCAAACTATTGTGTCGCTACTTAACATTTTACACAGTTCCCCTACTCCATTACAGAAAGCAATCTATGTGGCTTGAATCACATCTTTGCATAAGTTTTCTTGAATAAATAATCATTTCGAATGCAGGAAGGAAGTACAGGTAGAAACTTCCGCTAAGGAGAAAACTGACTTCATTTAATGTATGCCTCAATGATTTGTTTTAAATGTGCAAAATCGATAAAACTTTCACATTGTTCTAATTGCAACGTTATATCGGAGGTTTTGAAGTACTTTCTAATTAAACTTCCATAATCAAACCAGTAAAATCATAGTTTTGTATTCCCTCCGTATACTAGGGTGTATTGTATGGTGATGATTCAACTTTTCCCTTTCGATTAAACCGTTTAAACTTAAGCACGGTAAAATGTAGAAATCCTATACAAACCAAATGAATTTAAACGCATATGATATACTGAAAGAAAACACTTTGTAACACATTGTCCATAGAATCATAAAAATATCAACTTTATTCTCTTTTAGAGGACATCTGCTTAGTTGTACGTTTTTACATTTCAACTAAATCGAATGCGACTTTTCTGACTGAAGTATGACAAGAAAGTGACATTTTGCTAACTTTGCTAAGAAAAAGACTTTCTCTTGAGCTAACTTCTTATGAAAATCCCATTCACCAAAATTGCTTAAAATTCTGGTGAAAATACCGGTGAAAGGTGAGTGAAATTTTTATATAGAGTTAGTGTAAGAAAGATAAATTACTATATAAAGTCATTTTCTTGTCATATTGTACATTATAAGCTGGTGAAACAGGTTTGACAAACACAACTAATATTTATATGTATTGAATGTATGTGTCTACATTGATTTTTCGGATGCATTTTTATTAGTATTTACTTATCTGCTTCGTAGTAAACATCACTTTTGGGTTTCACACAAATCGCTCTTCTGTTTCTTTAGTAAATGCATATTTACTGATCCGCTACAATACATTCTACTTATTTAAGTATAATATATTCAGTTCAATTATTTATCCCATCTTTATTGAAGTTCTTTAAGTTATACACTATTTTTATTTCTTAAAGGTACACTTTAAGGTAAGATTACAATACGCCACAGTACTGTATAATATTGTTATGCATGCAAAACAATACAGACCATTTCAGGGATTTTATGAGTCCTATTCTCCAGATTTATGTGTGTAACGGTTTTCACTGGTTTCTTTCAGTTTGACGAATATTTGAATATTCGGTTTGTTTATAGAATTAGTTAATGATAAATCATTCTTCAGATGAATTAGGTGATCAAACGGCAATTTTCTCACACGCTAAACCGTGGCTGATTTATAGATAAAATATTTAATATCGTTGTAAGTTGTAATAGCAGTTAATTCATGGTTCTGTTGATTCTGCTCAGACGTCTCGTTTGTTTTGTCTAACTTGATAGTTTATTCAGTTAAGTGGAATTTATCGCTTGAAAAGAACAGAAAATAATGTTTCTGGGATGGTAATCAATAAATCATTAATACTATCTGCCAACAATACGAAGAGTTGTTACTCATGTGTTAGCGTCAATGAAACATGATTTAAACTCTATAAACTATACATTGCCAGAGTTTTCGTCTCTTAGGGCTCGGCCCTTTAGAATTTAATAATGTATTAAGTTAAGTACTAAAGTAATGTACTTTTAGTGTTTTATTTTTGTAACTTGGTGTCTACTTTGATTGTTTCGTCATAAATGGTGAGGTATGATAACTATTATCATCAGTGTGAGGAATATAATGAAATGTTTACAATCTTTCACAACAGCTCTAGCCCTATATTGAAAGTTGTTAAGGTTTTTAAATGGGAGACCTAGACTTGTCATTTCTCTCTATAAACAATTCGTCCTTTAAATTGTGTCATTATAGAGATGATAATGATCTAATGAACTTACAGAGAAACGTTCAATAATACAATTCAAATGGTACATTTACATTCTTAAGGTGTATTTACGTTTCGACTCGATCATTTCCTGCGATAGGACTTCCCAGAGTAATCTCTCCTCCTTGTTCTCTTCCAGCAGAAGAATTCGGGTATGAGCTAGAGCCATCGGAGAGCAAAGATCAGGTGGTGAATAGTTTCGTATGCGGTGACATGTACAATATTCCAAATGTTGCTCCAATCGTTGCAATCACAAATATCCACAAGAGTAGCCTAAGGAAACATCCAAACTCATTAAATCCTCCATTCATCTTCATAACTTTGCAGGGAGAAAGCATGCAATTTATTACACGAAAGCTAATAAATTGTTATCTTTCAAAGCATAATAAACTATTTTACTATCTAGCTTGATACTATAACCTACTCAAAATTTGTAATAAAATTTTGATTACAAACGAGTGGGCGTTCGCATAAATCCCACGCTTACTTATAACCTATTGCTTATAACTTGTAACATTGGACGTGTAGGAATGCAGCTGTATTCTTTACTCAACATAACATTGCAACTACATAATTGGAAAATACGCTAATTCCTGAAGACAATTTAACTATGAAAATGCAATAAAATACCGAAATGAATCACTTTTCATTCTCGTCCAACTTTCTAAAGCACCGCACTAATAATGATTGCTAAATGATTTTAATTACTTCTCCGAATATAAATATATACCCATATTGCCTATACTACGCATTATATTTCCCACGAACTTAACTACTTCTGGTCTACTCCAATGATCTATGTATGGGGTACGAGGAACTCACCAACATTTAAATGAATTCCCTTAAGCCTTTAAGGCACAACAAATTAGCAATTTCAAGACAAAATGTGCTTTCACTTTTACTCTTGCAAAAATTGTGGGCGTAAGTGGAGTGAAAGTTTCGTGGAAAATGCGGAAAAAATCTATTTGCTTTTAAACTTTAAGGTTAGGTGACCGGTTAAGTTTGTATGAAGTGTACCCAGTACATCCAATTGAAAATATTAAAGTATCCAAACCCTAACTTGATTTTGTATCAGGATTAATTTACAGAAATATGGCTATCCATGATAATAATCTAATTTTTCCTGCTACCGTTACCCCAACTGTTGAATTTAATAGATATGATATCAATCAGCGTGACATTGGATGGTTTAAGATATGCCTACCTGTCAATGACTAAAGCAGCTTGCTGCCATTCCAGTTTCATGATTTCCTTTTTGTCCTGCTCGACCATGCGGCTTTCATTCTTCTCCATGGTCTCATGTACTTGATGTAGAAGCCGGGAGAGTCGCTGTTCCCAGGGTGGAGGACAGTGATAGCAACGTGTGCCATTGAAGTTGTGAGATTTCGTGTCAATCCCACTGTCGTCACGACTTACTTGTGGCATCGGACCATCAGCTGTGGACGGCATCCCTCGCACTCTCATCACAGGACGGAATCTGCTATTTATCGCAGCGTAGCAATTTGCACAGAGATTTCCACTTCCCGAGCTGCTGCTACTTCCTCCGTGATCGTGCATTCCCCCGCCTACTATTTGCAGATTTCCATATGATGAATACCTATTTGCATACCAAAGTCAAAATCAACATAAGTACTCCTTTACACTTTTTAAACAACCATTTCAACTGAACTGATGAAATGTCTGTGCGATTACACATACAAAGGGGACATCACCTACGCTTTCCTAACTTTATCTTTTAGCTCTATACAGATATATGCATAAACAAAGATATGCCCTCATGATGGAAGTATATAAATAGCAAAGGGCAATTAAACATTCTTTAGTTCACTTTACTTTCCCCTGTCATAAACAGCAAACTCGTGATTTCCTCCGTATCCCGTCTTTTCAACGAAAGCATTTTAACAAATACATTTTCAACGAAAACGTTACGACGAATGATGTTATCAACGAAGGTGCTTTATAAAAAAACAGTTTCCACGAAAAATCGATATTATTATTCTTCGCAGCTCAGTAGGATTTCGATAAAAACGTTGAGGCTTATTCTTTCTACCTAAAGCTTACTCCTATCTCCTATACTACTATTATGGCAATACAATAATCAAAATGTTTCTAAATAACCGAAAATGCTATGAGAAAAAACTTGTTGCTCCTATCCGCAAGACCAAAATAAATAGAAATACCATGCATTATTTTGATACTAAGTAATTGTCAATAATCTGTTATATTACCAATCTTATTTTCGTTGAAAAGTGTTTCGTTATAAAGCATCCTCGTTAAATATGGGTTTTGTGATAAAGGATATTCGTGGTAATGTACTTTCGTTGAAATGTTGTCGTTGTATTGTACTTCTAGAACCGATTTCGTTATATCACGATAGCAGTAGCGGGTAGTTTTACAACTTAATTCATTTGATGGCCATATGCTGTATTGCGGTATAAGTAATACCACCATATCATATACATCATACGCTTACACGTTACATCTGGACAACTATCTTGAAATTGAAATGACACGGAAATGTCCCTTGCATTTACCTCATATTAAATAACTAACAGGAAACTAGGTCACTATCTTTGAATCTATCTAAAGTATGTTAACACAAATATATAAATCAGATTATGAATAGGATATAGCATTGACATTTGATTGACATTAAATAAAGTTACATAAACTTCATTTTTTTACCGGGGATCAAGAATGTGATTTCGCGATTTCCTCTGCCAAGTTTCCCGCATCTCTTGATGAGCATCGCAATAACATGAAAGATTCGGAGGTGTAGCTGGCATATCTGGGTAAACAATCCGCCATGTGTCACCCTGCAAATCAAAAAATATTCACAGCTTACTAAGCAGTTTTACTAGGGGAATCATTTAAATATTTAACTCAGTTTTTATCAGTATTTAATGTTCCACACTAAAAGTACAGCACGATTTTCAAGGTTAAGTAATTCAAAGTCATAGTGTTGCGAAGAAATCTGATCCCAAGTCCATGCACCATTATCAAATTGACGACTACTGTATTTCTATTGGGATGTTCTTGAGGAAGTATTAATTTTCACTCTCAAAAAGCAATTCTCTTGGACCAATCGATTACTGTTGAATCACTAGAGGCATACTATTATAATCTATATTCCTTGAGTTACTTCCTTAAAAGTGAGTTAAATTAGGCCTTGCATATTACGGGGGTGAAAGATAAACTATATCCTACATACATTTGGTTTCCTGTTGCAAGGTAATATTAGATGGTATGATGTTGCAAAGGTTTTACATAAATTAGTCTTCTTCATGCAAATCTAAGAGTGATTCCTGGTACTGTAGTAAAAGTCTTCCTCATTGTTTTAGTTTACTCGACTTTCCTATTTCGTAACAAGAGTTGAGAGAACGACATCATATTACTTCGAATCCAAATTAAGCAAAAGAAGAGATTTTCAAATCTCATCAAGTTACTTTCGACGAGATGAAAGAAATTCTTAGCCTTCTTGCTCCCAAATCATGTCTGTCATGAAGTCAATTCAGCCGTTTCACTTCCAAGGAACAGGTAAGATATGATGCAATGATAACTGAAAGTATACTAAATGCAAGGAAAGTTTCTGTTTCGTAACTACCTGTTTTCTCTGTGCTTCGACGAATCTGTGTCAACTAACTTAACACAGCCTATTGCACAAACCATTTTTCTTTGTCTCCCTTTTCAACATTTTGTTCTCACTTAGATACAGTCGTTTCAGTATAGTACAAAAAAAATACTCTGTATAACATTGTACATTTAATTATACTACTAACTGAGTTTTACGCGATGTACCGTACGTGTCGCGCATGCTCAATGCGTGCTGTACTTTATACTACATAGGAGGGGACAGAGGTT
>JABASH010006660.1:0-10342 GCA_019776445.1 Tomocerus maximus
AGAGCACTAAAGTTTTGCTTTTATCGTAGCACGCTCACATCAACAGAGGATCAGAGGACTGTGACGTGAAATGTAGTTGTATTTGTATACTTTAGCTAGTAACTTAGATTTATTTTTCTACACACAAGTCCAATAGAGTGAAAACAAAGTTATTTCGTGGTGTTGGGTTAGTAGGCGTAAACTTTGATCCTTCCCTTTCACTCTTTCCTGCTACTGAGAGATTTTATTTCCTTTGGAAATGGAATGCGCCTATGGCTCTACTAAACCTCTCTGCTCCCAATTTTTGGCGATATTTTTATACATCAAGTTTCCCTTGTGTATACTCTGCAAAGTGTGTCTGCCTGAATACGATACTCGAATGCATTACCTATACACATATTACATATAAATATGTGTATAGGTATACAGGAAATCATAAATGCTTGATTGTGGTGGATTGGTATGCGGAATGGGCAAAATAAATACTCTATGACATTTAGTGGAGAAATGTACTGCACAGAAACCTAGAGGAACGCTAACCTTCTGAGAAACTTAAGATTTACTTCAAAAGCCGATTTAGCACAGTAATATTCCTATATTTCTCAATACCCCTAGGTAATATTTCTCAACTGTGTTGCATGTGATCCTTTAAAACTGCATTTGTCCATGGGCTATGGGGCGAAACTGTTGGATTCTGCTTTCGGCGAAAATCGGCAAGTATGCACAATGCAAACAATTTACTAGTGTTAAATACACGTGGATAATCTCCTTTGATAAGGCTAAATTGAGCACCATTGCTTTCATACTTGAAAAATGAAATGCATTTGTTGTAGGACTAAGGACACAAAATCTGCAGTAAACCATTACATCTTAAAGCTGGAGAGCTACCTATCTTGGAGAACTTGTCTCCTTCATTTGAGTGTATCTCAAGTTCTACTAAGCTACAGGGTCGTATAAGGGCTCATTAGAAAGGTAACAATATTGCGTCAAAATTTGTGTAGTCGTAGTGAGAGGTGTTATTACGCATATAAGGTTAGCCATTCCGGATGTTTATTTGTTTCCATTCCCCAAACAACCGTATAGTGGCTAACCTTATACGCATAATACCTGTCACTATTACTACACAAATTTTGATATTGCGTGGTGGCACAAGGTTCACAAGTTGCATTTATAAAATCGCTTCTCTCATTGGCAATTAGGGGGCACATTTCAAAAGAAGCGGACCTTGTGCCACCACAGAATTTTGTCACCTTTCAAATGAGCCTTATTTGACCTTAGTAGAACTTGCGACAGACTAAAAAATAGGGGTCAGCATTTTTATGCATACTGAAGCTGTAGTACGGTTAGTCCAGCTAACAGGATAATAGCGGAAATGTTGTAAAGGAGGTGCAAGTTTCCCTTTTCTCATGGTAATTGGTAACTTAACTTGAATGCAAAAGTGGCAAAACTTAATACTACACTCTACTCTACTGAACAATCATTAATTGTGGTAAAATACTAAAATGTGTGATTGACAGAATGGTAATAATTAATGCATATAATTGGATTGGTGACACATATAGTAGACTGGAGAGTGGCACAACAACAGTACAATTACGAATATCAAATTCCATTTCCTGAAATAATGAATCGTTGAAGCACGGGGAAAAAGCAGCTTCTTAAAAGGTGTAATATAATATCAATAAAATTATAAACTGACACCAATGCAATGTAGACGTTTGTAATGTTTTTCCGCATTGACGAATTATTACTCTGCATTATTATCAAATGATTTTCCAGTTACTCCCTGAAATTTTAATTAAAATTCACGCAACAAAACACCAAAATTACATACAATTATTCTGGTGACAGACACAGTGAAAGTCCGGTGAAAGCTTTACTATATGAAGTAAGCATGACACAAGAGAATATTGCCCCATACTTAAATACGCATTCCTTTTTTAATTAAACTAAGCATGACTTATTCTTATTAGCTAATCACATAGATAGCTTAAATTGCATAACTGTAATATGACTCAATATGAGTGCTTTATATAATTTAAACAAAACTACCTATTATAAGTACAGCTGTTGACAAACTGATACCTAACACTGTAATTGCGTGTTCTAGTGTATCTTCTTCAACATAACAAAACAGTC
This sequence comes from Tomocerus maximus, assembly GCA_019776445.1. Taxonomy (NCBI): domain Eukaryota; kingdom Metazoa; phylum Arthropoda; class Collembola; order Entomobryomorpha; family Tomoceridae; genus Tomocerus; species Tomocerus maximus. The sequence continues at coordinate 2,119 of JABASH010006660.1, forward strand.
ATTGAGAATGATAGTGTTCATCATGTTCTAAAGGCAGCTATAGTACATAAGTGGATGATTTATAAATTATGCATTTACATAGATTTGGCGGTTGAGTGGGACAGACCCGAGTCTAGACAGCACAGTTTCGTCAGTTTGTGACGGACACAGTGATGTCCATTAAATATCTAATGCATTTTTAGATGATGCGATGGCCGACAGAAAAAGTAGAAAGCAGAAGCTCATCACTTATGCACCATGTTTACTTATTACGTTTTAGCGAAGTCCAATCTCTAGTCACGACAAATAAGAGAATGTGGGTTGATGTTGGCTCATCTTATCTGTCCATTCCGCTCGAAATTAGCGTATCAGATGTGGACCCATGGGAGTAGGTTTTAAAGAAGGCTTTATATGTATCTGTCTTAGCACAGTCACCTATTCAGGCCATGCATTAACCCTCAGATGTCCGCCCACTTACTTACCCAACTTCTAGCAACAATTATTTTTCATAAAATTCGTCTCAAGGTAAATTTACTGATTATTACTTAAATGTGAAAGAAAAGTCAGAGACCGCGCGAAACCTGAAACCAAAAAAGTTCCCTTTTAACTTGTTTTTTCCTAATTTAGACTACTTACCTTCTAATGCATTCAACCCCCTCCCCCTCCCCTGAGCAGAGCGAAGTCTGGGCAAGTTCGATTTGTCCAATGGACTCGGTTAAGAGAATTTGACAACAATTACTGCACAGCTGGATTTGTGACTTTGTGACTGGCCTGACCGTTGATCGAACTATGACATATATATTTAGTTTAAGGAGTAGCTCCTTACCATTAGCACATTGATTTTGAGTAAAAGCAGATAGTGGTGGACAAAGTGATGCCACAAAATGGTAAAAGTAGGGAATGCAAAGGAATATGTAAGACAGAGCGGAGATAGTGAAGTGTGTCGTGTACATTGGTAGTATGGCCTGTGTGATGTAAGTAATAATGGATGTGGGCAGACGGCATGGTAGCAACTCGTCCAAGGGAAGTAGTAAGTGTAAGTCTAATGGGAAACTAACCGAAGAAGAGACAGAGTGGAGACAAAGGCAGGGAAAGTAAGCATCAGCCACTCACTACTGAAGGGATTCGACAATTTCACTCTCCTTCACCTACCCAGTTTATGCTATTTATGCCTACGTACTTGTGGTGCCTGGAGGAAAACGACTTTTCTATAAAAGTATAAAACGCTTCTCTCTCTCCTCGTAAATTTCAGTTCTCAACTTCCCACTTTCTGCGAAGCATCTTTTCTCTCTTTCTCTAATCATCTCACCTCTCCTCCACTTCCTACGTCAATTTTATAGTAAATCACGCATTTCTCCTTTTCTCAACCACTACTAACAATCACAACTACCAAATTAACACAAACTTACTATTTGAGAACGGGGCCGCAAACGACAACGATTTTGTGAGATTTAACCTTTTCGTTTTACACCTCAACTATAGTTTTCAGTAGCCTTCTTCAGATTTTCCTTCCACATTTTTACAAGTTTTCAGAGGAAGATACTCCATACACCGACAACAAAGGTAACTCATTTTCATTCTATTCAATACAGGTTATAATTATAATTATACAGGCATGCATAAATGAAACAGCACATCAACTCAGCGTACTATTGAATATTATGCATGCCAGAAAATTACTTTCTGTAGTCGATAGATACTGTAAAAGCATAAAAGAAATGCGGGTGGCGGGTGGTAATAAATCGTAGAATAAAGTGTCATTCTCGCAATAATAGGAGTAAAATAAGTATTTAAACTTACCCAACTGATGACTGATGTCTTTTGTGTTTCAGATGGTGCGAATTGATATCACAGCTTTATTGTGCATTTGCTTTCCACTTATTCTGGGAGCACCTGTAGATGAAATTCTCAAACAACAGGTTAGATATTTTCAGTGACCACTTGGCATATAACTTCCTCTCCGCGTCCCTCCATGATTTTCCATCTTCTTTTCAGCGTTCTCAGTAACGAGTTTCAGCCTCCTTTGTCTAAATAATATTCTCCTCTCTTCTGGTTCTCATTGCTGAAAACTTTTCTTTTTTAAGTAACATACTTACTTAGTATTACATAATACACGAAAGCCGGCAAAGACGACAGTTTTAAATGACGCGAAAATAGAATATACGTACGCATTAGGTCAGCGGTATCAGCCAATGCATTAGCCTATGCCTATTGTATTAATAGGTGGTAAAGTAAACCTATAACATATGAAATCAAGCAAATGTTTACCTTTAACTTAATTAAATAGTTTAGATTTCTGGGTTTGCACTTCGCACACTACAATTATGTGTAAAACAACTGAGTAAATTGAGAATATAATGGAAAGGTAATGAGAAATTAGCAGCTGAAAATTGTCTGGGCATCAAGAGAGAGATGAGACTGTCGAGAATCATTTGTCTGTTTTGTTAGTGAAGAGAGTTAAGGTAGAAGCCCCACCCAACCGCAACTATATATCTCATTTGAAGATTGATTGCAAAATTTTCGCTTCAAGTTGTTTAGCTAAGATGGTCATATTTTACTATGGAGGGAGAAGCACAAAGAAAACATTGAGATTCACTTTAGTTATCCAAGAATGTTAATGAACGTGCGATAGCATTAGATGAGGTTTTTGTTCAATTTTCTTGTTTTAGCCGCTCGTTAGTCACTGTGAAGTAAATTAAAGCCACATCTTAGATTTGTGAATAGGAGTAGCAGACAGAACGTTAATGCAAAGGGCGTATGCAATAGATTAAGAGTTGTTCCAGAAAGACTGAAACCCAATACACATTTTCCATGTATTCCTGTCAAGCCAAAGCACAGTTGGGTAAAGCAAATAAATGGAAAAAAGTAAAATAAAGCGAAACACTTATAAAAGCATAGCATGACAAACGGAGCTATAAAAGCCAATCCCAAACCAGAACAAATCACTTGAACAATTTTCAACTACAAATTTACCGAGCAGTGAAAGAGTAGGAAATCAAAGAGAGAGAAAAGTTAATTTACTTTAACGAACTGACTTGTGCCATATTAGGTTAGTAGTTTCTATTGCTAGCATGTTCATGTTATTGCAGTAACTGCTGCGTTCAATTCACTCTGTCTGTTCGACTGTTAAATTCATTTGTTTCTGGAAACTAATGATAAGAGTTTGGAGTTTGCTCGACTGTTTCTCCGCATCGAATCCAACCTCACAAATATATCTTGTCTAATTATCAGACTATCAATGATTTTTCTTTTCTTTTAGTCATGAGATCATATAAAGCATTTTTTCTATGATGGCTTTTCGGGTTCCTAAATGCTATTTCCTATTCCCGACTGATTTCCTCAATCCACGACTGTCTTATTGGTATCCGGAAAAAAATTGGATCAGGATCCCCGATGCAAGATCAAAGATCTCTGTATACTGCAATCTATTTTATCAATCTTTGTCATAATATATTTATTTCATATTTACAATCATCGTAATGGCTAATATTATATTAACTTAAGCGGAAAGGAACGGTTTTTACAAAATGCATACAGTTGCAACCGTGCAACCATTAAGGGTTGTGTTTTGCCTCTTTTAAAACCTAGCCTAATAAAAAATATTCATGTCTCGTGCTACCCAACCCTTAACGGTTGCAACTGTATGCATTTTGTAAAACTCGGAAAGGAAAGCTACAGAGTTATGTAAGGATTAAAAATACATGAAGTTGTCTTGTTGTACAGACACAATGACAGACACAATGTTGTATAGAATGACAAGCCACAAAATTTTAAAGTTGATTGGATGTTTTATCACGTTGTGGTCAAAGTTCCTAAAACTTTAGTGCGCATCGGGCAAATTGGGATGAGGATCATATCATTTGACAGAAAGTATAAATTGGTAGAAAACAGGAAACGATTCATATAGAGTGTTGGCTAATTTATCAGTGTCTGAATAGGGTTTAAAAGTTATTAATTTTGTAATTCCCAAGTTAACGTACCATGTGGCTCAAATGTCTTTTCATATCCATGTAGTCTACATCTGCCTATGTACAGGGGAATATTAAATGTGAATGAAATATTAAAACTAAACGAAAGATTTGCTAATACAAAGAGATCCTAACTGACAATAGGAGTTTTTGAGAGCCCAAAAGCAATATGGCATTCCTAAGTGTAGCGAACAAGTGCATGAAATAATGCATGAGGGGCAAAGTGAAAAGAGCAGGACAGTGAATGAATATCCCAAATCTAAATTGAATTAAATAGGAATCTCTCAAGCATAAATACTACGTCAGGACGAGCTCTTATAGAACAAACAACAGGATTCATTAAACAAATAAAATAATATGAGAACTTGTTCATTATTTCATCATACAATGCAATAGACAATGGACAATACGACGCAGGTGAACTACTGTGTGGGCTACTCAGATTAGGTTTAAGTGCTGTTTACTCTACTTTTGTGTAGACAGACAATTATTTCTGTGACCACAAATTCTGCCATTTTACTTGATTCACTTGAGGACATGCTGGCAGCATATTGGGTGATGGGTATGATTATTTATCTTAGGTAAGGTTACCTACAGCAGAATTTTAGTATGCTCTTCAGCTACCCCAAATATAAACTAGATAGTCATGATTTAGAACCTTTTGTCAGCAAAGAAGAACAAGTAGGCTGTTGGGCCCAGGGATTTAATGAACAATAATTTTTCTTTACTGTTTTTCTATTGTTCGCACACAAGTATTTGTCAGTTGAAGAGAAAGCTGCAAGAAAATTAGTCCTGAAACTCTAGGGTATTCAAATATTATGTTCCTACCAGAATGATAGCTGACGGTGCAAAATTTTATTCTTTTTTAAATCGACTCCAGTAAAATTTAAGAACTTGAGCTTTTCTTCTTAAGCATTTTATGAAAAATTAGGAAAAGCAGCTAGAACTTACTACCCACTAGTTCACTAATGTAATCTCATGGGCAAGATAGAAAATAGTTGAAGTTTTAATCAACATATAGTATAGGTTATAGATATGTTTTCTTAATGCAGTAACAAAACTAAATCTATTTGATTCATTACAAAATTTGTTAAAAAGCCTTTGAAGCATTAATTCTCTGACGTACAAATAGCAGGCTAATGTAATAGCAGCGTTTTTTCCAATATAAATGTGTGTGTAAACATTTTGTTACGAAAGGTTTCTCTTTTTTGTCAAGATTTTTTTTCAGCAAAGTTTTTTATCTGTATCTAAAATGATTGGGTTAACTTAAAAGTAGAAGCTTTATTAAATTCTGGGATCTGGCTTAACCCAATTTTAAAGCTAAAACGTAGATTTTTATCGTTCAAGTTGAAAGCAACTGTTTGTTGTGTGTACTATATCCTCCGCCTCCGGTATAATACTGCAGACTGTGTACGCATCACTGCATTATGTGCATGGGACAAAGCTTATGTCCTTGAACTCCAATATTTAGTAATTGGCAAAGAAAACTGGAAAAGTCTTTTTTTACATTTATTTATGTACACAGTTTAGACAAAGAAGAACGGAAGATTCTTTCCGATTAAAAATTTGCAGACCAGGCACGATCAATTTTGTTACTTGTTACTTGTCAACTGTTCTAGTGCCATTAAAGCAAAAAGAAGACTAGAAGCACAAACCACATAACTTTGTAAAACTACAATTACAACCAAAATTTAAAGCCTATAGCCTTCACGATTCACGAATCGCTGATAAGACCTTAAGTACACACATTATTTTCGACAAGATAGACGTGCTCGTGCTCATGCAACTGTTACGTGTTACATCAGTCACATTGTAAAAGAATGTCAATTAACTAACAACATTAATTTATAGTTATACAAGAAAAAACAGAATTGTTTTATACATGTTCAACAACATTAAGCTTTCTGGAAGACAGAGTATCATAACAGTTCGAACCCCTGAATTGTTTACATTTGTCAGAGTCAATTTCTGCTTTTCATTCTGCGTAATCACATTTTGGTCACGAAGAATATTTAGTGAACTCTGAGTTAGTTAGCATCTTGGCACAATTATTTCGTGGTTACAGCCGGATTACATTTTGGAAATGGTTCAATGGTATCATGGTATCATCTATGACATCTCCCTTCACTGGTAACTTCATAAAACTAGACTATGACAATCAAATGTGGAAAACGGATATTTTTAAGGGTGTGGGTCTTTTGTGGGTACACTGTAACTGTATTGTACACTGGAAAGGAACAAGTATATATTCACGTATAGCAAATTGACTCTTGTCAGCCAGTAACGTGACCGCTTCATAACTTTATAAAAAAAATTCTCGTGCCCGCAGTTATTGTCAATTAGTTTGATATTTACGAGTTTCCCCGAATAATCTCATACATATCCAACGAAGCGTAGTTGTGAAAAGACGCACCAAACCTCACAGTACTATCATTAAAATTAACGAGGGAAAACTCACGGAAGGAGATAACACCAATACATATGAATAATATCATTCCGAATTCAGGTTCACAGACGTATTATGAAAGTTTCCAGCCATAAAGGCACCAAGATTTTCTTTACAATACTACAGAAACTAATTCAATGACCTGATGCAATTTCTCACCACTTTTTTGTATTTGGTCAATATATTATTCCAGAAGGTTACTTTAATATTGATAGTCAATGAATTTTGAATGTACTGTCATTATAATTTTTTTTTAACTTTACTCATTCTTGAAGGATTTTGTATTTGCAAAGTCGGGAGTTCAAAAATAGCACACTGACTATATTTTTCAAGATTGTGTAAGCAGTTATGTAAATGCGCACGTAGATCTAAATACACAGACCTTTCATACCTTACGTCAGTAATTTGCAATTCATAATGTTTCCAGAGTAGTAGGACAGCCAATTCAGGTACAAAACTGACATGCAAAAGTTATCACTTTTAGAGCAAAATATTTATATCCTTTTGCATCCAATGGAGCTGAATAAGGAAAATAATTCCATAGAAATTTCTTTTGCTCATCATAAGTCAAGAGAGCCTAAAAATGAAAAGTTTTTATTTAGCATTCGCCATTGTGTGTAGGAAGAGTGTATATTTGTGAGGGTCTAGTAAGAATGGGAAATTTTTAGCTACAGAAGCTTCTCTGCCGTAATTTTTGAATAATTTTGTTATGTATGCAATATTCTCAGATGCAACAAAGGAAGATTCTATCCAGATTAGAAGATATGTAAATGCATATTAAATTACAACGTCTGACTACAATCTACCGTCTATTATTTAGTGCCTTAGCTGCTTCTCGTATTATCTTGGTCCTACATTCCCATTTAAAGTTCGTTTTGTCACTTATTCTGTAGCATGCGAATCCTATTCCCTAGAGTATTTTAGCTGTTAACTCATTCCGGTGTATATAGTAATATACTTGGATATTCTAGTATTTTTTGCTTCGTCCTGAACCGACGGAACTCTTTACATGTACAAACTACTCGTCAGGAAATGCTGGGCATGAACTTTTGTATTTGCACAATACACATGTATTAATGTGCGTGTTCAAAGGAGAAATCGTCAGAAATGACTGAAATAATTTCCTTTCGTATTGTAGTTGTAGAATATTAGAATAAAAATAATTGTTTTGCTTATGTAGGTATTTGAAGATCATTTAAAGTTGTCAATTTTGTCATTTTTTTAATCTACTCCTCAAGAGCGCTGAATGACTTTTGTTCCAGGATTGCAAAATGCAATTACCGACTCACTGTTATAAAATTGTATTTTGTGTAATAACTTTCTTTCTTATCTTCATTTCTAAATGAAATGGATGGCTACTGACAAGGCTTAATGCATACCATTCGATTCATGACAATAAACAGTTCCGACTATCAGGATTTATGTACCATGAACCTTATTGAAAGACTTGAAAAAAACTTCGAACCAACAATTCTTATATTGATTGTTCTATAATATAATAGTAATAGGGGTTATGCGATACCTGTAAGTTACGTTGCGACGACTTTGTCACTTGAGACGAGACTGAGACTCTTCTATACTTACTTACTAACTATTTACTACTGTTAGTTTGCACTGCTATTGTCATTCGTGACTTATAACTTATTAATTAATTCCGGAATGAACTATTTTTTCATGAAAACCTATCAAAATAATTTGTCTGTGTCCAACAATAGTTCCGCTGGTACATGAATGTATAAAATGAATCCTTCTCGCGAAATATCAGACAGGATATTAAAACATATTAAAATAAATTACATTCTTCTTTTTTTAAATAGATGAACATTCATAC
>JABASH010006661.1:0-10341 GCA_019776445.1 Tomocerus maximus
TATATGAGTTTAGTATCTACCGATCTGAAAACAGGTGAACACAGCAAAAGAACATGAAAATTGTACGTTGCCAAAGTTTTGGTCTTAGTGTGGTGCTACCTACGTCAAGGGAGACAGCCTGGACAGATAGGCACACCAAGGAGAGCACACCGAAGAGGAATGAGAACAAATAAAATAACACTGTAGATGCGTAGACGATAGACGTTATTAAATCGGCCGTGTAAGATAAGGGAAGACAAGCCAGGGTAGCGAGGGAAAACAGTGCGAGTTTCTTAATTGTACAGAAGACAACTCTAAGTGCCTACATGGGTAGAGAGGTAGAGGAGAAAATAAAGGAAACTGAACTGAATGCATAATACGAATTATCTGTATCCTCCTTCATCTTCTGCTGATTGTTATTCTCCCATGCAACCTTTTCTATCTTTTAGCCAAGTTAATAGCTAACTGCTTATTACTTATTATATTGCTACTCCTACCTGATTTACTTTAGTGCAGACACACAATTCTGTATTTATATAGGTATAGCAGCTGCGTGTATAGATGTTATTTGACTGGATCGGAAAGATCACTCTTGTATCTGCATCCGTCTCTATCATCTCTGTGTTAAATGTTGCGTTGTGCATTTACAATCAGTTGAGATATTTCATCTGTACGATGGCTGTGCTCTGAGGGAGTCAAATTCCAAACAACTTGACCAGCTTCCACACTCAAGCAAACTGGCTTCGTTTGGTTTGCTCTCTTACTAAAAGTCTTCCATATAAACTGATCTGGAATGGATGTTTCTAAGAGATCAGCAGCGTCTCACTTGTTTTCCCCTTTTAACAATTCATATTTCTTGGTATAATTGATAGTAATATAGAAGGAGGTCGCTTACAGTGTATACACTTGGAGTAATTCATATAAGAGTAGCATTTGGCTAGCCAACTATATAGTAGTATATGTAAATAGTGTCTGTTGAGAGGAATACGCATATAAGGATGTAATGGTATGCCTTAATGTAAAGGTAACTCAACTTAGTCACGTAAGATAGTGTAGTAAGGCTGAAGGGATTGCTCTTGTTCTTATTGATTCGTTTACCTGGTTCAGTGAAACTGGCGAAGAAGAATGGGCGGCTGTGCATCTGAGTTAGCGATAGTTTTATAGCATTTAATGTTCTAGCAAAGGATTGCATGACATCCTTGTTTAAATACGCTGTAGACGAAAGACATTCTACAGGATTGAACTCTAAGCTAGAGAATGAAGGGAAGTTAAGTCAACTGGTTGAACTCGCGGCTCGAATCAACTCGACTCTCCTCTGCAAATCAAACTGGACTGGTTTTTAAAGCCTCCAGTGAAATAAAAATCATGATACACATGCAGTCTATGCCTAATGTGCATATGTATATTGAGCGAGTAATGTAATTTAATGTAAGTAAACGACAGTCCGTCTCTTTTTCTCTCTCCTCTGACTTCCATGGCCTTCCACATCCCATCTGTTACCTCTCAGCCTACACTCACTCACTATTATATAATATTATGCATTACTCAAATCATTATCTTTGTAGGAATTATATAGACTATCTCCGCCATGTACAATCAACACTGCATACCTCCTCTGATACCCTCAATATATTTCCAAACAATGCAAACAAACTTTTGCTTTACTTTTGTAGTATCTAGTCGATTCAAGTCAAAAGTCAAACGCATGGAAATATTCTTGATTCTTGGAGTTTAGAACTGTGCAAGGTCACAATTTAATTCTTACTGTCAGCTAAGCGAGCCAGAGAGTTGCAATAATCACAAGATGGCTAATCTAAACGAGAATCCGGCTCGCGTTAGTATACCTATTCCTATTATAGCTATTTTATGTTCTATTTACTATCCATATAATTCTCATAAGTACTGATGTCTGTTTATGTAGACTCACTTTTTATTGAAACTAAAACAAATCCACTGGATTATTGGTTAGCTTACTCTATAAATCTCGATGATTATCCATTCTGCATTTCTAAATGTATTTACTCAGCTATAAATTATATGTGCGAAGGGAACGACCAAAATCTCCCAACGAGAAGAAGAGCACTTCTGTCCAGACCTTCTTGTCCCATCAATCTTGATATCCTGATCATGAATCAAAAAATACAAGGTTGTCCTGTCTAGTTAGCAAATCGTAGTTTTATCTTGTTAAACTATCTTTAAAGTGCACCGTTGCTTACTTTTTACATTAGCAATCCAATAGCTCTTCTATGTGAACGTATCATTAAATCACATTATTGAAAATTTCCCTTACTCAAGTCGTGTTTCTGTGTCATTTCTACAGTTCAATGATAATCTCTTCTTGAGGTAAACTTGATAATAATATTTATAGCTAAAGGATGCAATATTATGTAGTAATTACGTACACAGCCATGTTATTTCTGTATGTTTGCACAAGGTACGTCTCCATCCAACAACACCATTACAAATATGGTAAACGCATACTTAGCTCTATCACTGTGTGTATTGGCAAGGCAAGCAAAGACACACAACACATCAGAGGAGGTAAAGGCTAAGTAGACACTGATTTATTTGAAGAAGGGGTAGAGTGAAAAGGTGCTGAAGCCAGATCCAATACATAATATTTTTTGTCTTAGCATTGAAACCTCTGCCCTTAATTCCTTAGAATCGTTGAGTAATCCAAGCTCATACTTACTGTTCTAGAATATTGTAGAAATAGAAGGCTGAATTGAATAGGTACCTCAGTTGAGCTGATTGTGAATTGTGAACCATATCACCATTTTCGGGGAGAATTAATTATACAGTTGGCCAAGCCGACAAGTGGACTATCTGTACGTAATAATCAAGGAGTACAGATTTTAGGTACCCCAATAGTTAAATGACGTGGTTTATCCTTTAATGCTACGTGTACAGAGATAAATGCCTAGTTGGTAGTTACTAGTAGTTATTTAGTTGGCGGAGTGCTGCCAACGTGAAGCAAAAGTTACTAAGCTATCATTATAATTCGGGTCAGATCCTACTCTGGCATCATGATGACCGACGGGACTTTATCTCTGGGCAGAATATTGAAGATTAGTGGAGTGTCCGTCAGCACCGCCGCACTACCTGACTAAGATGAGACAAGACAGACATAAAAATAAATACCTCGGGCCATTCAAAGGTATAGGAATAATATTATCAGGAGTATCCTTAGTAAGTAAATGAGCAGGAGCAGAACAGCAGTGAGGCAGTCAGAGAGAAACAAATGGAATGCTTATTGTTGATGGCTGCTTTGGTTTTCTCTCTTGTAATAGGAAAGTAATGATGATGAAGGGTAACTCTATGGACACACTTATACTCTAACACACCACTATGGATAAATAATTTGGAGTTAAAAACAAAAAGGGTTTCCTGCCTTCGGCTATTTTTAGAGGGAGGATGATCATCGCATACGGATAGTACTCAGAGATACTCCAAGGAAATGAGATAGGGACGTCGCAGTGATAAGGATATGCGTAGTATGAATTATAGTAGACTTTGGTATGTGTGGATCCCGTATGTCCGTCCGTCGCAACGAATTTTTAATGCTGAGCCTAGGATAAGGATAGAAAGGAAGGACCCTTACGGCTACGGCTCGAATGGAAAGCTACATGAGGAGTGATAGATGTTTATGTCAAGTCAACCTCAAGCTGTACGCAACAGAAACTTCTTTTCAAACGTCCCTATAGTTAAATGCATGGACTAATGCTTAGTTATATAATACATATTATTATGCAATGAACAAGAGTGGAGAGGGATGGGATGTGGTTGGAGTTTGGGGTACCCCTTTCTCTCAGTATAAGTGCATATCTATGTAGTTTCATTCCTCTTGATGTTCAATATAAAATGTGTAGCCTGTCTGGTGCTGGATAAAAAACATGTGCATTGTATGACTTGAAGATTCTATGAGCATCTAAGATCTATGGAAAAAATTTCAAGGCGGGAAGCAGCCGGGGGCACGCGTGGCTCCCTATATGCTTCATTAGTGCAGATGAGAGACTCTTAAAGCCAAAGATTCCAATTCTAATAATAAAATACAATTCTTTACATTAGTACTTGAACAATGGAACCGTAGAATATTAACCCGTACAGAGAAATGATGATTTGCTGGGGTGGAAACCAAAGGCGAAGGAAAAGAAGAAGCTACAGCAGAAAAGTGTTTTTTATTTCAAATGAATTTAATTCTGACATAATGAACAATACTTTGTGATGCTGCGGCTGAGAATAGAACAACGGAAGGAATAAAATTATAAAAAGGTAATTCACTCCAGACTTTCAAAGTCCAAGCACAGATCGGTTCAGTATAAGCGGCAGCTACATTCGTGAATGATGTTTTACTATCATAGAACAACGGAAGGAATAAAATTATAAAAAGGTAATTCACTCCAGACTTTCAAAGTCCAAGCACAGATCGGTTCAGTATAAGCGGCAGCTACATTCGTGAATGATGTTTTATTATCCAGTTCCTAATCAATTATCCTTTCCTCTAACAGATTAAGATAGATTGAGCTAAATTTTGCTTTCTTTTTGATCGGGGCTAGTGTTCCTTGTCGAGCTTTTTTAATATAAGAGAAAATAGAGTGTCTATGCATAAGCTGAATGCATTTTATTACGTACGTAGCTTGTGCATATAAATTGTAATGCATATAGGCTTAGGTACATAACATGCACATGTAGGTTTGCATATAACGTGGAAATGCAGGCAGTATAAAGTGAGTAGGAGAACAGTATGAGCAGATGGATCGGATCAACTTGAGAAAACAAAAAGTGATGCCAAGTGAAGGCAAGTCAAGTCTTACTTGACTAGTCTCGGCTTCTGAAATCGTGATGAATCCCTTTGAAGCTAAACAGCCCCATTTATTTCTTTCAGTTGGTTCTTTCATTTTTTCATCGCCCGACTTGTATGTATAATATTCAATTCACCACTGTTTGTAGTACTCCTCTACTGTTTAGTTGTTCAAGATTGATTTCTACACTCTGTGATGTGGCCATAGTAGTCAAGTCAATTCAATTGAATAAAATAGTTGATTTTGGCTTTGGTTTACTGATAGTGGCCGAAAGATACGAGTCGCTTTGTGCTAGGATTCTAAAGATCCAGTCCAGATTTGTCCAGTTTTAAGTAAATGATTTAACAAAAGCCAGTGTAGCATGAAGATGGGAAGATGAGTCTGATGCATTAGTGGCTCTTCGTCAGTCCAGGACAGGAGTGGATGGGAAGTCGACCTTTAACTGGCTGCCCATCCACGTGGCCCAAACGAGAATCCTTTGGTAATAAATTGAAAAAGCGTGCTTTATTTTGCTCCTGTATTTCCACAATGTATCGCTAATCCTTTCTTATGAGCAAACAACATTCCATGAACCAGTAGAATACAATAGCAGGACTTGACTCCACTCCAACTACTACTGCAATAAAGTATCTTTGGCTATGACCATCACTCCTCAGTCATCAAATCCGCATGAAGTCACATTTCATTTACATCTCTATCCTCTCAATTTGCTACGTTCCTCCTCCAACTATGTACATTGCACTTATAAGTATATGCACACGTTCAAGAAACTCCTCACATGTTATTCTCGTTTGTAAATGCTTCTTTATGCAAAATCTCGCACGGTAAAGTACAAACATTGAATTTTTAATAAGCTTACAGATGATTGCTACTTGTTATAAATACATCGAGGACTACAAAATATGTTCAGCATTTACAAATGTCTCTATTACAAACTAGTAGTAGCTACTACTATGTATGATAATAGATCTTCAATTTTGAAAGGTGAGTTACCAGCAGATAGACAGATGTCTTATTCAAGGGCGCAAGAAAAAATGTCAACATTAACTTTTTTCTTCGTATCGCCTTAGGTTTACCTTCAGTTTGACTTTTTGACAATCTTGACACCTGGGGATTAGTAACGGTAGTCGCGTGACAATAATACTTTAAGTTTCAATGCACTTGCCCTGAGTTTTAACACTTTGACTTCTGACTACTTAGAATCACTAATCTGTACAAATCACTTAAGCACACAAAATGATACCTACTTTAAAATGATTATTACAATTACACGCATATCTGTCAAACTAATCCTGGGACAAGCTGCTATTTTCAATTACTTTATCAGTTCAGTAACTTTAAGATTCGTTTACATTCTCTTATGGCAATACTTACATTGGGTGTACGATATTTATCTACAATGCATAAGTAGTTTACAATTATGGCTATAGTATTGTTGTTGGCTTCAGCAGCAAGTTTGTATTAGTAGGTACTTAGTATAATTACATAAGACTGAGATAAAGTTGCTTAGCTATGTAAATAATGGCATAACATGGGAAGGAACCAGAAATGCCATAATTGCACATCTCTATTGAGTTTCCTCCAGAAAAATGCAACATTCCTGCTCAAATAAGTAAAAGCCATTTGTCTTGGTCGAAGGAAGAAAGCAGATTTGTAAATTGTAATCACGCATGTAATGCAATGTAATGTGCCACATAGATCTCTGTTCCCTTGCATTGTGCGTTGCACTGTGCTATGTTGTGTTGATGTGATATTCATGTTAAGGGCAGCCAAGCAAAGGAAAGCAACCAAGCCCAGGCTGTTAATCTTAATCTTGCGGAATGAATTGTGATTGTTAAGATTGTGAAGGATGTGATCCTGAATCCTCACAGGGGGTCAACTGCCAACATCCACTCAAGTCAAGACGACATGAAACATTTTAATTCACAGCCTAATCCAACTCAGCCACTTTAACTAACCCAAAGATTATTATTCTCTTAAATGTAATCAAATGATTTAAGTTAAACGAAACCAGAAAGAAATAGACACAACATTTCCAATCTAAAATCCATCTAGAGTACTACATAGCATGTACAGATAGCTACAACTTACAAATACAAAATGTAAACATGGTCTCCTCTCCAAATTAAATAAATAAATACTCGCCCACTCTGTATTATGCATTTAAAATTTCAAACAGACTACCTTAAGTAAGCAGTAAGGATTTGATTTGACTTTGTCTGACAATCCATTTACTAGTAACTGTTTAGAGAATCAAGTCAATCGATTTCTGTAGGTAGTGAATCCCGCTATATTGTAAATAAATAAAAAAGCTGCAGGAAGAAGACTCATTACTTTTACTGCCATCCAGAATAACCTTCCCCTCCACACCGGGAGCGTTTCTAATCAATTCTTAGATTACAGAATTAGAAACAGAAGTACCCGAATCCCTATGATCAACATGTTCATGCTCAGCATATACAGAAAGTAAAATGCGTTTACAGATAAGATTGAACGATTACTTGATTTGTTGAAATTTTCGGATCAGTCTGTAGACAAATGTATCTTCCCTATAGTAGACTGCACGTTGAGTAGACAGAAGAGTCCGAGTCAGCCACGCCAAAGCCACGGGCTGGGCTCTCTACAAATTTTGTTTCCTCACTGCCTCGATCTGACTTATAAAATCGACAGCTTAACAAGAGTTTTGATTCTGCTTTGATAACTTTTTTGACTTTTCCTAATGCATCTAAACCAATCCCGTGATGCTTAGTCACAATTACGGATATAAGCTGAGTATAGAGTAGCTACTTGGTCAGCATATTAAGTATTCAGTGTTATAACAATTTTGTACACACTGGTAGAATTGAGAATCTAAATCCAGAAGAACTGACATGACAGTTGAGCAAGTCAGACTATCATATCTTTCATCTGTTCAATCATCCACTTTATAGTAACAACTGAATATTCCCATGTGTACATACCAGGGATGAATCAACAGAAAATCGCCAAAGGGAGCAACAAAGTGCACTGCATGTTGATTTTTACTATTTACAACTCCCGTCTCAACATCTCTACGATATCAACAGTTACAAGTCAAACTATACTGAAAAGAACTGAGGAAGAGTCAAGGGAAATTACTATAGTGGTAGGTATATATTTTACCATTTATTGCTCTAACGATGCATGTTGTTACACTGCACTTTGTAAGTAGGTACCAAGTACATGGCAAGATTCCTGGTGCAGACAGATTGTTGCAGATACATCAACATAAGATTAGCATAGACATTATAACATGAACTTACATAAACATGGTTGTCTATAGAGTGATAAGGATATTAGTTAAGTAGTATTACATGGACCTCAAGACTCAAAGGTTGGGTCCCCGTCGATTAAAAAACCAGAGACACATAAAAATTGGGCGGAGTTCCTTTTGGCTCATCACTCATCATTTTTGGCTTGGCCCTGCTGAGTGAGTGAGATGAATTCAATCCAAGTAAACCAAGATAAACAATTTGAGCTGTACGTTAATATTTCGTATACAATGGAGACTTGAACTCATCTCCACTGCTTGGCACTGGAATCATAGAGACAACTGTTGATTCCAAGAAAAGTGAAGAATTGAAGTGCCATGCCAAGAAATAAAAGTTTAGTTCAGTTGTGATCACCTCCTACAATTCCGATGGGAACTGAACTACAACTACGTATGAGGAAAAGCGATGAAAATTTCAGTTAAAATCGAATAATAGAGATGAGGTGCCTACTTGCCTTGTAGCTATCATAACTTTGAATCTACATTCTCACTTAAGTATACAAATAACAGTTTGCTAACAGAATAAGCAGTTGCTATCTACGTCGGAATTCACAATGTGTGGAGTGGAGCAGGATTTTTGTAAGGAGGAAAATGAAATTTTAATAGAATACTGATAGATGTGGGCTCAACCTACTCTCAACACCATTTCTGATTAGAGAACATATATACAGCCTTGTATTCCATTTCAGAAGAATGAGACTTTTTGGATACTTTAGTAGATCCATCCTCTCCAATCACTCAGTCAGTTAAAATAGTTATTAGCTGCAGTTTAGTTTATTGAAAGGAGACTTACAAATTGATACGGCACAAGAATAGGCAATGAAAAGAAGAATAGAAGTCGAAGATAAGAATGCACAGGCAACACACATCATGTCATACGAGCCAGCCTTCGAATGCAGTTAAGAGTGAAGAAGATGTAATAAAAGAGTGAAGAAGAGTAAGAGAAAAAATTACTCTTCAGCCAATCTGCTTTCATGTGTACAAGTTTGCATTGTCTATTTCGTGCTATAGCTATATAATATTATTTTGATGTATAGCCTTCCAAAAGTTGCAGATAACTTGTAATGCATCTATTTATGCAGTATCAACCGTTTTAGTATATTTTTAGTCTTCTCTGTGTGTATTATTTGAGTTGGATATGGGATGGCAAGGCGAAAAGCAAAGGCAAGTCATTGAATCCATACGCATATGTGCTGTGTCCGATTCGACACTACTATAAGATTATAAGAAAGTAATTTCCAATAAGAAAAAAATACACACAACAGAACACAATACACACAAGACAAGACATATAATACTTACATGAGGCTACAGATAAAAACTGAGCCGACCAACGAACAATACGGGATGAAAGAGCTACAAAATTACACAGTTGAATTACCAATGATGACTTGCCGTTTGTATTGGATTTTTAAGACTTGAAATCTTACATCCCTCCCGTCTCCTCCTTTAATACTCAAATATTAAAATCCTTTTACGAAAACGAAAAGCAAAGACTAGATCGTAAATCCTCCTCAAAGTACACACTGGAAAATCTTAATTATATCCTGCAGATTGTAGAGCTGCTGCGTATTCGCATCATTCCGTACCTGGTAAGTCAATTCTGTAACAACAGATTAGTCAATTGATGCCTATTTTGAGATGCAACTTCAAATAAATGTAATAATATTCATATTTGCACATTTCCCTCGAAACTTGTTTTGGTACAATTACAATTAGTATAAACCAATTGCCCACAAACCGCCAATGTAGAATCTACTTATTAATTTCCAAATAATTACATAAACACTTTGGTTAGCATTAATGAACCATGACTCTGTGCACAGAAAGTAGTTTTCCTAATTTCAATTCATTATTACGAAATACCTATCGATACTAATTTTAAGAGACAGGCAGTCGTGTCTTGTCGTGTCAATGACGCGACCAGGAAGATGAGCTATGTAAAGTAACGTATTTCATTACTGCATTTTTTGTGTACTGCATTTACGTTAGGTAGTTGAGTGCACAGAAGATAAAGTGTGTTATGTAATGTTAGTATAATGAAATATATAACATATATCTAGGTAGAATGGTAAGGCACAATTGCCGCCTGATGTGTCTGGAATATCCACGATCAGCACAGAAAACTTAACAATAAAGAAATACAAGAGGGATGACAATAATAGGAATCAGATTCACTCTTCAATTTCGTCTCAACTCAATTGAATTCATTTCGTTACATTACGTTTCATTTCATTTCACCCTTCCGTCCATCTATCTTATTGTAAGGAA
>JABASH010006662.1:0-10340 GCA_019776445.1 Tomocerus maximus
GGTTGCTAAGATCAATAGGGTGACAGAATCCGCATTTTTTCCTTTGTCTTTGTCCTACTCCACGCCTGTGTATTTGTCCTACTCTATTTTTGGACATTGCAATGTATAACTTCTATAGACCAGTTACTAATGCCCATCCCTGTATATTGTATCAATAGGATCACCACGGCTAGACTACTATGGATATTAATCCTCTTACCGTACTTATGTACTGTATATTTAAGAGTAACAGAACCAAACTGATGAAAATATATTGCCATGATTTTCGTTTTATAGGGATTGACTTCCATTTTGTAACCTTTTTCATTACCCAATGCAATATCAGTATTTGCAACAAATAAAAAAGTTATTAGGGGAACTTGTTTATATGTACGTAGCTGTAGACGCATAATGTTCTCTTATCTGTACTCAAAAATTAAAATCAAATTCGTACTCGTATGTAACTAAATCTATGATTAACCGATGTAGTACACGCTATATACACGTAGTATATCTATTGAAGAACCATGTACATGATGTTAATGAGCGAAACTATATTTCAGCACAGTAACCAAAAATGTGACCAATGAAACGTTTCGAAATGTGTAGTAGTCCATGGCTGGACGCTGGACCACGTCAGGTCAACTTTGGAAAAATCGGGACTTCTGGGGTTAAGATGGGTTAAGGCTTTGGTTTATACGATTTGGAAATCTCAGATGACTATCAAAATACATTACTACCAATTTCTGCATTTGTTTCAAAATCTCCAAAAGTTATGGTCCGATTTGGTCATGCCGTACATATTCAGATTGACAAACGTATTTCCTTGAAGTTGGTTTACGAAAATTTTCGATATTTTGACTTATTTGTCCTCAGTTCTAATTTGAGCGCTGAAATGTTGACAAAATTCGACAAAAATATTCAATCATTATTAGGGCTAAAAATTCCTATAAAATTGAAAATGTCCGTTGGCCAATTTCAAGGCAATGCGTTTGCCAATCCGAATAATATTCCTTACTTACATGACCAAATTAGACAATAACTTTTGGAGATTTTGAAACAAATGCAAATAATGGTAGTCATGTATTTCGATAGTCATCTGAAAATTTTGTCGGCCTATCTGCACTCTGATTGCATTCCTCATTGTAGTTCGAAACTTATAATTTTACGGTGTAGTAAGCAGTAGGTATTAGGGGGTATTAGGTAGTAGGTAGGGTTACAATACAAATGAACTTCAACAAAACGAAACACAACATTTACATAATCATGAGACGAATCCATATTCAAGAATAAATAGTAGAATAACAGTCTGATATAAAATATTTGCATCTTCACTGACACGGTTTTATTTAAAGAGACCATTAGCAGATTTCTTTACTGGATATTTTTGTATAATAACGCTTTAAAATGCCCAAAAAAGCCCCTAAAGACAAGGGAAAGGGAGTCAAAGCAATATCGTCAACAGAAGAATTGGAAAGGCAAGCATTGCTGCAACGTGTAGAAACTGAAAAGAACGAAATTGAAAATATTGACTACAATAAATTTCCTACAGTTTTGGTAAAATTTGAGTATAATATGATTAACCTATATTCAGAAAATATTTCGGCATTTGTAATGCAATTTATCTTTCGAAAAACAATAATATTATCGTGACCTAAATCCAGGGAATGTATTTTGATGGATTGTTCGTACAAAACTATTCCCTGAATGACGAATACGCAGAATATTTCCTTGAGATAGAAGAGGAAAGAGAAGCTATTCGCGACTTTGAATTGGCAGAGACATTTACTGAAATGGCCAGCAGAAATTTCTGGCCACCGAAGTACCACGGTGGCTTTTTTCGAACCAGAGGTGTCTATTTAGATCTCCATGAGTTAAAAGAAGATCCTCCTAAAACGTGAGTTCTTCCACTGTGTACCTGGGTTACTTTGCTTTGAAGTACAAAAACAAATGATTTTCATTTCATCTAATGTAGTCCACCTGAAATGAATTTCGAAAAACAAAAGGGACTTATAGGAAGTAACGATGATGATGATGATAACGACAATAGCAACCTGGCTGAAAAAATGAATACATGGGCCGCCTCTGGCGATACCGATAAAGATGATGATACCAAGGGAAATATTAAGGACAACTGGTATTGGGGTAATGTGCTAAGAAATCTAAATAGTTTTATTAACTTGGATGAAATCCTTGTTACAATTCTTTTCCCAGCTTTGATATGCGAAGATACTATTAAATATGTTAATAGTAACTTGTTACAGTAATGTTTGTCTTTGGTCGTCTGAATGAAATATTTGAATCGTTTAGATGACGAGAAGGATGAATTTCTACCCAAAGTTCCAGAAGATGAATACTACTTCGATGATGCTGAAAAGGTCTTCAAGCAAAAGCTGAACTCAGATTCTAGTCCGTAAGTACCATAAATACAGAGATAAAAAAGATGGGCTACCAGATGGTGCATCTTGCTTGGCCATGCTACTTCGGGTTACAGAGATCCATATGGTTAAGTCTCGGAGATACACATTGTTCAACTTCTTGTTTTCAATAAATTTTTTGAACCTCTTGATGTCAAGTAATGTTAATCAGAGTTCCCTCATTAATGTAACTTTGGACGGTCTTTCGAATGGTGTATACCATTTGGCTGTGCTGGTTCTGGTTGCTGAGATCAATAAGGTGACAGAATCCGCATTTTTCCTTTGTCTTTGTCCTACTCCACCTCCGTGTATTTGTCCTACTCTATTTTTGGACATTGCAATATATAACTCCTATAGACCAGTTACTAAATCCCATCTCTGTACATTATTGTAACGAAACAATTATAAATCAGCTAAATAAGATCGTATCATTGCTTTCATGATCACATGTACAATTTAACAATACATGCTTTAAAATAATTTGTTTAAAGATATGACTGGTTCTTTGACGATAATGCTGGTAAATTTTATCGACGAGATAGAGCTCGACTCCCAGATTACAACTTTGACCACAATAATAATGTTTTTAAGAAGAAGGGCAAAAAGGGTCCCAGTGTTAATGGTTTAACACCTTCGGATTATTTATTTGACGAAAATGACCAGCGTTGGCATCGTAGAAACTATGAAGACGAACGGGGTGTAGTATTTTATCCTCAGGGACATAGGAAAATCAAAAAAGGTCCAAGAGGGAGATCCCAAAAAACTGCTGGTAAAGTCTTCTTTGAACCAATAAAAATTGAATGAGGGATATTATGATATTATGTAATGTGAATGGAAAGAACTGTCTACATTTATTACGAAACTAACGTAAGATTCATGTTTGCTTGTCTAGATGATTATTATTATGATCCAAACATTGGCAAGATGACCTCTAAGGATGCAACCAATGAGAAACTTTATAAGTTTGATCCGAAAGACGAGATGTGGAAAAAAAATGGAGATCCTTACCATACGAACAATGCGGTGTATTATCGTGAGAATAAAATTAAATAAATAGATGTAATTACTAAATAAATAGATATAATTAAATAAATGTAAGATTGTAACGGAATATAAGAAAGTTGCGACCCTGTGTACTATATATATTTGACCCTTGACCTCTGCCTTACATTGACCTATTTAGAAGTGTGAAGGAGGCTGTCAGCTTTCGAATGAGCTAATTACAGTGACACGTCGATTTTTAGGTTTTGCCCCCCCCCCCCCTCTCACCCAGTCAGGGGGACGGACTGGTTTTGCCCATTTTCGAACATACCTTTTTCGGTAACCTGTTTGAACGAATTATCTCTCTATTTTTGACCACAGGGACGGACAGGGACAGACTGTTAACAGCGATCGCATAAAGATGCGAAGGGTCACAATCACAACTTAATAGTTCATTTTCCTATTCATTTAAGTGATACATGCTCCATTTCCCCAAAATTCTTCGAATTACATAATGTTTAATATTTCCATTACACCTTCTCAAGTTTCAATCATCCTATCTTCCACAAATAATACTCCTTGACTCCTTACCATATTTTCTGCGCCTTTGCCCAATTACTTAAAACCACTACTGAAGACAAGAACTGTACAAATGGCAGTATGGGAGTTATATATTGTAATTAACGATGAATTTAAGTTGGTTTTGATTTGTCAATCGTTATAGCACAAGATTTTTGTTTCGACAAAGCGGATGGAGTTTGGAAGCCCAAAGTACAAGTGGAGCTAAAAAAGGTTTCTCCGTACGATTTTTACTTTGACGATGACGTGGGAAGATATTTTCCTCGAGGTAAGGGTAGTTTACTACGATTTATTATATACGATATATCCCGATCCTTAGATGCTTATTCCTTGAGTGAATAGTTAATGGACTTCGATGAAAAATCTGAAAATAACTTATTGGTTTATTTGTTCCTTAAAATTAGATAAAAACCAACGAGAACTTTATGAATTCGACCATAAATTGAACATCTGGAAATTGAAAGGAGCGACTGGACCCAGGTAAATAGTTTTTTTTTACAGTGGATTGATATATTTAATTGAAAACGCATATTTTTCCTTTTTGCTATATTCTATCTGTATATATTTGGAAACCAGTGCAAACCAACTGTCAAATTTGGATTATTACTTCGATGAAAATGCCTTTGCATGGAAATTAAATATTTCAATTCCTAATCAAGATAATTTGAGTCCCCATCAGGCAGGCAAACGTAAAGTGCTAGTTGGAGATAGAGGAAAATCAGGAAAAACAGACGTATATCAAAATATTTACTATTTTCTTATCACCAATGATAAATGTTATTTCTTTAGTCGAATCAGAAAGATAATCCAATGCAGGTGAAGTTTGTGCTTACCCTACAAATAACGCACTTTTGATTGCAGGACGATTACTATTACGACTCAACGGAAGGAAAGTTTTTGCCGAAAACCGACAAACTTTCAAACTATTACTATGATACTGAAGCTGAAATATTTCGTAAAATAGGACAGCCTCTTAGCGCAAAAGGTGCAGATAAACGGAACTACAAAGATTATTACTTTGATCCCCACGACGGATTATGGCTACCAACTGGCTCGGCATTGGTAACTCCGAAAACTGAACAAAAACTTCGAGCTCGTCCAGAACTTAACGCTTACGACTTTGCTTTTAATGATGCCACTGGATTATTTGAACTCCGAAATTTGAATACTCCTGAAAATTATACGTACAAACCAGAAACGGCTGTTTATCATAAAAATGGACCAAAAGGTCCAAGTTCAAATGGAAAGATCCCCGCTGCCTACTATTTCGATGAAGTTGATGGACAGTGGCATCCCAAGAACAGTGAAAAAGGTGGCGAGGCACACACATATCCAAATGGCCGTCGGAGGAATCGCTTAGGTAAAATAACCGAAACCTACACCGAAGATATGCTAAAATGCTACGGATTATAAAGATTATATGTTTTTTATAATTCATATTCAAGGAGAATAATTCATATTTTACAATGTAATTATTAGGACCCAGAGGACTTTCAGGTCTCATTCCCGATGATATGTACTTTGATACAGCCGATGGTAAATTTCGTGTAAAGGATAAGGGAAATCCAGAATTGTATGAATATGATCCAAAGGAAGGTGTTTGGAAATTGAAAGGTTAATAGTTCGATATTCCACTGCAAAAATTGTTCAAATGTTGATTTCCAATTAGTATTCTATTATCGTTAAAATATTTAATTATCACCACCTTTAAATAGGCTGTCCTCCTGGACCGGGAAAGCATAATAATTTGTTTTCTGTGGACTACTATTGGGATGACGAATTGGGCGAATTTCTTGAAAAGGTTCTACAATTTATTTATGGTTAATCTGAAACGAAATTAATCGCAAAAAGGAAAACGATTTAAAACGCTTTCAAATCAATTTCAAACAGCGAAAATTGACGAGTGGAGAACTGTGTAAGGATCGAAATACGAATGTTTGGAAGATAAGAAGGCGAAAACCTAAGGACTTCTACTGGGATATGTACCCTGGTAAATATCAAAGGAAACAGGGAAGGTATGTTATCGGAGATGACGGGAAAAAAACAGTTGATAAGACCAAAGTATTGAAGGAAGCGAAGAACAAAGCTCAAGTGCTCGACGAAAAAGATGATGAGGATGACGATTCCGACGACGATGATTTGGAACCAGACCGAAATGATGAATATAATAAACCTTGGCTTCATAACTTTCCCCATTTGGCTGCTGATAAATTTCGTCTGGACACTGAAACGAAAAGGATAGAAGAGTTACAACAGAAGAAATTGGAAGCAACCCAGAAAAAGGAAAAGGAAGCAGCTGAAAAGAAGGCTCGGGAAGCGGCGGAGATGAAAGCCAAAGCGAAAGCAGCCAAAGAAGCCCGGAGAATGCAAAAGCAGATGGGTTCTCAAAGTCCTTCACCATCAGCTTCAAATACATCTAGTAAACCCGCCCAAAGTAAACCAAAGAAATGACGTCCCCAGGGAAAGGAAAATGGTCTCTTTAAAATTATTGAATATGACGGAAAATATAAATATAGTACATTATCATGGAAACTGAATTGGTAAAACAGCATAGCGATAATTCCCGAGAACCGAATTTACAATAAGAATATCATGTAATATTTCTATTGAATTATGCAATATTTTTATAAGACTATACTTTTTAGTTGTACACCTCGAATTCATCCATATCATACATTTGCAAGCAGATCATACGAATAAATACCTTTACACAAAATTAATTCGGTCTGAGTAATACTACAATACTACATTGTTTCGACTTATTATCATGAAATGGTTTTCTCCTTTGTTCTTCGATCTTCCGGAATAATTCTAGCAATTACATTGCAGAATGCTTAAGGTAAAGTAGTACAGTTTAATCAAGTGAATGAAATCGCCAGAATCAGTTGATGTTATTGAAATTATCGAAAATCGTGTCCGGGTGCTGAAGACTGTCTAAAAGTGTGGAGGAAGCATCAAAATCATCATGTTAAAACTAACGGAAGAAGAAAAAACGGAAGAGTTAACCAAAAAGGCTGTCGACAGATGGATCAAAAAATATCGAGACAGAAAATTAAAGCGTATGGAAAGGGCGCGATTGGCACATGAAAGGGGCCCGGGTAGCCAATCTGGGGGTGTGGATAGAAGGTTCAGTAGATTAACTAGTACGATGACATCATCTGGAGGGTCATCTATTTCGTCGGGTGGACCAAATGCTACCGAATCTCGTAAGATGCACATAATGCAAGCAAAATTAAAACATCATCTTATTAAGAAAAAACAAAAGGAAAAGGCAGAAAGAAGAAGACTTGTCAAGAAACAGCAACGCTTACAAATTGAATTGGAATATGTCAACTTTCCGACTATTATGGTAGGTGCAAGGTATACTCCAGTTCCTTAAGCCCCTTTCTTGATAGATATCTTATCGGCACTATTGAATTTACATTTGTAGCTAAATTGTCATTTTTATATTTTCCAAAGGGGTGGTATTTTGACGGATTCTTCACACAGCCGTTTTCCTTGAATGAACAATATGCCGCAATGTTCAACGAATTAGAAGAAGGAATAGCACACAAGAAAGAAATGTCTTTTAAAGAAACATTTACGGAGAAAACTCGAAGAAACTTTTGGCCACCACAACTAATCGGCAGCGTCCGTAAAATTATGTTTTTGTAAAGCATTCTTTGAATTCAAAGTGATGTATTCCATTAGAATTTGGATGAGTTCGCGTATTTGGATGAACTATATAGTATTAGCACATGGGGTTATCATAATCAGTTTTAGTGTGATGACCTTAGCTAAATTAATACCAAAAGCCATATTATGCCAGGTATACTACACATTTAATATTTTAGGGTTCTAGTGCAGTGGTAGAGTGGTACCCAAAAATCCGTAGTAGAGTTAAGTATGGTAGAATATCACAACGGCATTAAATATCATTTGTATTCGTTCGATGCGGAACTCATCTAAATCCTAGAATTGAAAGCAATTTATTCGTGACGCAATTACATGTTAAATGCTTAATTTCTAGAATTGTTTCCGAAGTCGGGGAGTCTACATGGACCATTACGAAACGAAGAAAGATCCTCCTCACACTCCTCCGCAGATAGATTTTGAACATATAAAACCAGGAGCTTCGGGGGGAATGTCTATGTTTATGGACCCCAACAGTAGTAGTTTTTACGATGAGGAAAAAGCCAAACGTCCTTCTAAAGTAAAATTTGTGGAACTGGATAATTCGACTACCAGTGTAAAGCAGCCATACATGAGGTTTGGGAGAATGGGGAGCACTCACAGTGTAGATACTGTAGATGAGGAGGAAGAAGTAGAGGAGGACGATGATGAAGATATTTCAGTTCCCCAAGTAATGAGATATGGTCGTAAGAAAAAGTACAATAAGCAGCCCACTCGATCGAAAATGTTTTACAGAATAAGAGAAGAATCAAAGAAAAGCACTGCGAAGAAAACGGATTACTATTTCGACGATGAGAAAGTGGGATTTTTCAAAAAGAAAAAGAATGATCAACATATGTACTACTATGATGTTAAATACGAAGTATGGAGAATCAAACGGACACCGCGTACTTTTGCTACAGATTTTTATTTCGATTCAGTTGCTGTAAGTACGATAATTATTTTCCATTTAAAGGTTAACTTTGCTAATTATCGTAGCTAGCATCTGATTTTTTGTGTATAATTTGATGAAAAGGGAGCATTTTTACCAAAAGACCGCAGCAGAAAGGAGACAGACTACAGTTTCGATTCCTCATTTTACTGTTACATATTAAATGGACAAAGGGGACCTCCGAAAAATGGATTGACTCCTGATGATTATGCATTTGATGAAAAAATTGGAAAGTGGAGGAAGATTGATGGGTTGCCGGAAGCAGAGAAGAAATCGGTTGGAGTTGATTATAATGCCTCGAGATTTGCAATCAAAGGTGTAAACAAAACTCCTGATGACTACTATTTCGATGTTGAAACTGGGCTATATGAATTAAAGACTGAAGTTGATCGAAACCCTGATAAATACGTTTATAATGCCGTTATCGGGACATGGGTAATGACAGCCCCGCCAGAAGGTGAGAAGGAAGAAGGTGAACAAAAAGCAAAGGCCAAAATTACCCCGAATTTCTACTTTTGGGACGAAACTAAGTATTGCTTCAGGAGAAAGAACGGGCCATCTGCTTACTTCATTTACGATCCAAATAATAAATTCTACAGAATGAAAAAATCAATAAGGGGCAAATACAATCCGAAAAATTGGAGGTGGTTATTTTACTAAGAGTTAAAGATTAGAAATGCTATAGGGAGTTTTGAAATGAATTTCTGCTTTTTAAAGATGGGACGATACGAAAAAAGAATGGTACTTACAAAAGTCTCAGAAAGGTGGTTATTTCAATGAAGAATTGCATTGGCTTCCAGAACGAGATTATGATAAGCCTTGGTTAGAATACGTTGGAGGATACTTTTATGGTCCCAGAAAAGACAGCTTCGAAGATGAAGACAATGCGAAGGAGAGTAACATTGTAAATGCAAAGGACGGTTTAGGGGCTCCTTCAAAGGCCACAGCTACTGGAGCTACGGCTACTCCTGTTGGGGCAAAGCCAGCTCCTGGAGGAAAACCTGCCATTGGAGGACAACCGGTCGCTGGAGGAAAACCTGCTGCTGGTGGTGCTACTGCTCAAGGTAAGAAGTCCGTAGCTGAAGAACCAACTCCAACTGCGATTGCAAGGAAAATCCCCACGAAGGTCGTAGAAGAGGAGAAACCTAAAGTCGTAGAAGAAGAAAAATCTGCTCTGGATAAAGCCCTTGAAGCTCATGACCTGTTTGACCCTAGAGTGTAAGTGATTCGTAGAAAATCTTTTTATTGTTATCAAAATTGGAATCCATGAATATACTTGATAAATATATAATTACTATAAAATCATTTTACAGATTGAAAGTTCACAACCTAGGTTTCGTCATCAACGAAGTAGATTTAAAAGCATTTTTTCCTTCTGTAATTAAAGTGCTGAGACCGAAACTATTTGACAGTGATGTGTACGTAACAATCTATACATAATAATTAATGACTCTATGAAAAGAGTCTACCAGATGTCGGTTAATTAGTTATTGACGGTGTTTCATGACATTTTATAATGTTTTGGCCCGAAATTAGTTTACTAATCCCTCAAAAATTACTTGCAGTAACGACGATTTCGCCCTACTTTACTTTTTAACGGATGAAGCTGCCTCTGCGGCATTGAAAACTATGAATAAACAGAAAATCAAAGGAGTGATAATTTATTTGACATACTGCAAAAAAGAGGACAAGAAGATTTTCGAACATAGATTTGAAACTCGGGAAAAGTCTGCGAAAAGGAAAAAAAGCACGTAGTTGAATATCAATGAATAAATTAGACT
>JABASH010006663.1:0-10338 GCA_019776445.1 Tomocerus maximus
GAAAATAATTTCAAAATTAATACTTTGAAAATAATTTCAAAATTAATACTTTGAATATAATTTGAAAATTAAAAATTTGAAAATAATTTGAAAAAATTATTGGAAGTTGTAGAACTTGAAACTTTAATTGTAATTATTTTTCGATTTACATTTTATCGTCATGGCCATGGGTAATCGATCTGTGTATGTCATTTTAGGGTTATTTGTATTTGGTGGGAAATAAATGGAGATATGGAAGATTGGTCGACATGTTTTGTGTAAAATTGTAGAAAATAAATATATTTTTTAATGGTAGGTATATAAAATGTGTACAATTTGGATGGGCTGTACCAAATCCAGATTTGTCCAATGGGAGAGGGCAGGTAAACCTAGTTTCCAGCCCAGAAAGTACAGAAATGGTCATAAATAGTACAGATATACCGACCCCCTATTTACTTTTTGCTTGTCTTGTGTGTGATTTAAAGCAGATTTCCATGAAGCCCCATGGGATTCGTTTTACTTTCAAGACTGTCGGGAACCATTTTCGCAATTTAGCAGGACAATATATTAAAAAGTATAAAATTGCTACTTCTCTTGAATGCTTTACTTTCTATTTGCTAATTACTTCGTTAATTCCTTCATAATCCAAGTTTGTTCCATTATTGCTAACTTTATCGATCTCACGGAAAGGAAATGGATAAATAGCGCACTCAATGCCAGAATAAGTGCATTGTGTTTTAATTTGATACGGATAGGGATGCCAGAGGATATAAAAGAATTGATACCCTTCACGCGTTTCAGTAACAATATTATTAGGTAGTAGTTCTCAACCTTTTGATTAAAATTAAATGTAGTAATAACTCAAATAATCTATCAGGGTGTACATATTTTAAGACATGGTTGTATCCGTTGTATGCGTAGTCTTAATTTTGGATGCATACTTTATAAGGCACTTTCGTTCTATATAATTGTAATAAATAAAAGTTTATAAAAGTATATACAGGTATTTATGTTATTTAGCATTTTACTTTTCCAAATCAGTGTGCTTTGCTCCAAAATTAATTTCATAAATAAATCTCATGAATTATCATCATGAACGTGTTAACAGCAACTTTTGTTTTTGAAGATGGCATATAAGTTACAATTGAAATTTGATATTTCTTCGGAACATTATGTTACTATAGAAGCCTTAAGTTTCAAAAATATTATTTCAAAGACACTCAATTTCAATTGAGAAGGAGTGTATGTAAGGTACACCTATGCGGAGATTTCGTCGGAAATCATTTCGACAATTGACAGACTTAGAATCGACAATTACAAAGGAGATTTCGACAAACAATGTACACTTTCGACAATGGTAAAGGATGGTTCGACAATTACAAAGGAGATTTATACAATTCAATTTATTTTATTCACAAATAGTTATTGGTCAAATTTTTTTTAAATCTTATCATTTCAAATCAGTTTGTAGTTCACTTCCAATCTTCCAATTATGCTGTATTTTTAACACACTATAACATATCATTTACTTTTGCAAATTACGAGCAAAGCAACATATGTATTAGTATGATGTATTAATGCATATTGTGAGCACAATTCTATGCAACACAGCTATTAGAAACTACAGATAACAATTCATTGTCAATTTTGCCATTGGTATTGCCGAGATTGCCTGTGCCATTGTCGAAATGACCTCTTACAAATTTTCAAAAACAGAATTGCAATTGACGATTTTAGCGCTGCCAATTGTCGAAATGTTTTGGGACGAAATCTCCTAGGACCGTACGCATGTAAGGAAAATGGATTACATAGGAAATATCGACTGCAGCTGAAGGAGTCAATTCAGTTCTACTTTCCACAGATTTTTATTTTGACACTGTGGGAGATATTTATGTGTGTTTGGGCGTGTACTGCAACTACAAACTATTGTAGAATGAAAAAGTGGGTGATTTAGAAAGCGATATTATATAGAGAGACATTTGCATGACATACGAAAATAAGGAAATAACTAACGACCTACGTACAAGTATTTATATTGCTAAATATCAGTATTCTGACACTGACTGCTCGGTTACTCCTCGCTTTGCTTTGAACTGATCCTCAGGTATATAAATCATTTACACAAAGGCTGTCAAGCTTACGACATGCCTATTGGAAATGGATGGATGAATATGGAAAGTGTTCTCTGAGTTCTTTCTTCCCTTTATGGCATGCATATCACAGATATGTATTTAGATTTTAGATGCACCTAAGTAGATCGGTACAGGGATAACTACAGGATGCCTTACTTCATAATGTTGCTTTCTGTACGTAATAATAGCTAATGTTTGGTGGGCTAGCTCTATTTACTTACAGAACTCGTAGTATACAGATGCTGGGCTGTTATCCACCTCAACTAACGTCCTACCTTCAAAATTGGCTCGTTTGCCAAACTTGCATGTTGGATTTCATGCAAGAAGGCTAAAGAAGTATCCATTATAGTACCATTCGACTATGTACATCCAGTATATTGTAGTCTCCGCTTACTCACCACTGCAGAACTGCCGTGAGAGTAGAATCTGTACTCCTGTTTTCTGAAACCTCTGTGGACCTTGTTATGAAGATATTCTATCTGTTTTTGAATACAAATTAATGGCACAGCACCCACAATCCACCTTTGCCCATGAGATGACGTTATTATTTAAAATAGGGTTCTGTCTCTCAGGAAATTTTCAACATATACCCACGTACATTGGTATTACATTTCCTCCTTATCAAGGACTATACTATAAACTGTACAGCTTCTGAAAGGTTAGAAACTCAAATCAACATGTAAATACTTTTCACACAGTAAAATTATTTCACAAACGTTCCCCAGACTTTCACCTGTGCATACTACAATTACTAAGAAAATATTTTGGAGTACCATGAAAAGAAATACATTTGGAAATGAAATTTTGTTCATAATATTTGGCCACTCTTTGAAAATTCAAATTACCTACAAAAGTTGCCCAATTTGCTTCAAAATATCTCAAAATGGACTAAAATATTTAAATTTTTAAATTAATTAAGGAAGGTTGTTGGAAAACCCTAAATTATGGGTCGCTGCTTAGTTAGGTATTCGGGTATTATTGGGATAGTCGTAATCCCTGTTAGTAGTCATGACATAGATACTCCGTGGACTCCAAAGAATATATGGGTTATTGTAAAGCGTATAATGTGTCTTATTAGTAAGGACGGATGAACTGTATCGATTGCAATGAAGGGACAATATAATTTATTTATACCAACTCGGCGAACCCGGCTAACTTCATAATGTAACCTACATAGATTGCCATCCTTTATGACATTCTCCTCCCGTTTAATCTTTATCAAAATGAGAAATGCTATCACAATGTCCACTTTGTGTGCACTATGAATACCTACAGTAGCTCATTACCCACATACAGCAGCGTATTTATCTGCATTTAATTGAGTAAATAGTACCTACCGCAAATAATAGATTTGAATGAACAGCGTTGTTTATTATCACTAAGATGGTAATAGTACAAAAGTAACTAAACCCATGGAGTTGAATTCACTTGTAGAATATTCGGGATACTTAAAAAGCATTAGGGCTGCATAGTTTCGTAATAGGAATGGAAATATTTTGCAATCTGTGGTATTTTATGGATTTCGCTTAGTGCTAATGATAAAGCAAGTGATGGATTTGTAAAATCAAAGTAGAAAGGTTGATGTGATTAATAATGTGGGGATTTGCTCGGTAATCGGATTTTATGATGTAAAAGATTTCGATTAGTGGACAATTGCTGAGTAATTTCCGGAAGAGGAGTTTTTGATAACAAGGGCTGGGAATGCATAGTGCTTTGAAGTTTAAATAGTAGCGAGGTGCTAATACATACTTTTAGTTTATTGCTGCAGTATAATATAATTTAGTATCTTGAGAGTGTAGTGTGGATATAGATCTCTTAAAAGAAGGCCGACATAAAATAAAGCTGACACAGGACTACTAACACTAATAGAGTGAAAGCACTAAAGAAAGCACTAGTGAATGTAAATGTCCACATAAATCTTGCGGAGTAAACAACAAAACCAGATCGTAAGCCAACTATCTTCATAGCCTTCACGCAACAGCTGCAACCAGCTCAACCTCAAAAAAACATTTCTACAAGTCTAGTTACGTTTCGCTCTGGGCCATAGCACATGTACAGATATACATTGTGTATACAAAGTAGGTAGTTAGTTAATTGAACGGGTGAACCTGTGCTGCAATCTTTAAATCCAAGGTAGATAATATTTATAGGGGAATGGAGAGAGAAAAATGTTTCCTTTCTCGGAACAAAAATAAGAGAAGGCGTGAAAGCCTGAGAACTCTAAAGAACACAGGGCCGGAGTTAAGTGAAAGGAAAGAAAACACAAATGCATATGTAGGAAATAGTAATGTAAGTGTGGCGGTTCAGTTCACGGATTGTAAATAAAACTTTCCTCTGAGTAAACATATTTCTAAGGCTCCCATTGCTATTGCATTCCAAATGGAATGGAACACCTACACAATAAACTCGACTGAAATAAATTACCTGCACTAATGTAATATGTTTTATTTACTTAGTGCCACA
Source organism: Tomocerus maximus (assembly GCA_019776445.1). Lineage (NCBI taxonomy): Eukaryota > Metazoa > Arthropoda > Collembola > Entomobryomorpha > Tomoceridae > Tomocerus > Tomocerus maximus. The sequence continues at coordinate 4,575 of JABASH010006663.1, forward strand.
AATGTCTACACTGTCTGCGATACACCTGTAGACATTTCCTCTATACATGCCAATTCTTTCGTTTCATACTCAAAATTAACCTTTATTTGACGAACCCTAGTCTACTACTACGTTTGCCGGAGTGTAATAGAAACTATTAAAATAGCCCAGCACTTGAAAATATTAAGCCTCTTATGAAGTTGCACAACATTTTTCTGTTTTTCGTCTTGCCTGCAGCATCTGAAATTGCTTGCGTAGTATATGTAGGGAAACAGTAAAAGTATTAATGTCAATGTGTGTAGCTAGTATCCTAGTAGTACCTACGGAGAAAGTTTGACTACTCTTTTTATGCCATTGCATTTTATTTGTCGATAGTAACAAAAAACTACTCCTGTTCAACAAGAATAACATCCAGGTCATAAGTTTTAGATATATTTACGTGTTTTCCTATTTTTAGCGCAGAGCGTCCAAAATAATTTGATAGTCGATTTACAAGTATCACATAACATATAGTTGATACTAAAGGGTTAAAATGACTTGGAATATGATATAGATTTAATTAATAAAGTAGTATCAACGGGAATAAAACTTTTATTGGTCAGATTAATTGACTTTTGATCTTTGGTGAAAGGAATGGGTGGGAAGTAGTGTACGTAGGTTTGTGGATAAAGGAGTGCCGAAGATATTTGGTTAATAGAGAAATAGTGGAAGGAACGGGAACTGGTAGGCGGAGGAGTGAAATGAGTGGATGGAATGCCGTGTAAAAGATTTGCACCCAGACACCAACTAAATATAAATGGATAGAATGTGCATATTGTGCATAGAGGAGGAGATGTAAGAGAAAGAATGCATTATGTAGGTAGAAGCAGAGAGCGATTGTTTACTTACCTCAGCTTGAACATTTGGAGACGGTAAGTTAATGTAGGGAGCTGAGCCGCTGCGAGTGCTTCCATCCCGGCTGCGAACCAAACCTTGAGAAAGTTCAAAAGAAAGAAGTCTATAGAGAAATCGCTTTCCCTAAGTACCTACCGTCTGAACATACTCCTCCTCTGCTCTGCAGTCATAGACTTGAAGTACTTACCCTGAATACAGATAGGTGAGTTATGGCCTCTCTCGCCCAACTCGCCTATAACTACATGGCAACTTGCTCTCTCCTACGCCATAAATAGCTATGCAGCACATTAGATTCAATATCTATACAACTCGCAATGGAAAGTATTATTATGTACAGAGAGCTGGGACACAGGGAGGTGCAGACACATGTAGTCACACATCTAACAATAAGTACACAAGAGAATTAATGCAAAGGCTCTCTGAAAGCTACCAGGTCACAATCTCGAATTTTTGAAGTCACAATAAGCCCCAAGACAGAACCAACACTCATAAACGCTTAGCACGTTCCGACTGCTAAAGTCTTTCCTTCGATGGAGAAAGCAGAGCTAGAAATGTTCCAATGGCTTTCTCTCGACGAATTTCATGCTCTTTGCCTCTTCGTGGATGAGCCAGCCCAAATAAGCACTGCATGCTCGTATTTACACTTAATATGCATATTAGCCTCTCTAACGAACTCTCTCCCTCTCTAGCCATTTATATATACAGTGCACTGTTAGGCCAGGAATCTTATAATAATATCTGCTCAACTCCTCACTCAGGTGGCTGGTTTGGTGGACACACATCAACACTTAACACAATGCATACATACGCAACTCACTCACACCGTCTCAGTCACACACCTTTGGCCACACCATAAACCAGCAAATAAATACCTGGAACTATATAGGCAGTTGTTGTATACAGCTTACAGAGTAAAAATTGTTTATATGGAAATTTAACCAAAAATATTCATATCATGGACTATCATTTCAATTTACTAAATTAATTATGGAAAGAAGAGTGAGAATTAAATAGATTAACGTCGTTTAATTTAAGATTTATGTTTCATGGCTGGTGGTGGTGAGTACGAAATAGAGGACAGAAAGAATGATATTTACGGTAGTTGATACACTCGGTAGAACTTAGAAGAGCATAATATATAAAATATGACGGTGGAGGAGTGTGATGGATAGTAGAGAGTTGCCCGGGCACAAATTTTGATGCCTGTGCCCGCCCGTAAGCTAATGAGCCCATGCCCGCCCATGCCCGCCCATGCCCGTAAAGATTTAGCAAATCCTGCCCGTGTCCGTAATAAGTATGGGGAATCGGCTCGTAGGCGCCCGCGGGTTGTCCACAAATTTACGAAAATCAATTGGAAGCTTGCTTTGATTCGCATAGTAGTACTGTATATCCCTTTGCATATTATATACAGATATATGTAATGTATATATTATATATGCCATGTATATTTATTATATACATAGTTTATATACAGTGTATAAATAGTCTATAGGTATCCATTGTGCATAAATAGTCTAAAAACTTTATTTGTCATAATAATATATAATATATCTCCTTGATCAGCTTACGGTCACTTAGGGTCACTTACGGGCGCCCTCGAGCATCATGGACGGAGATCTGCCCGCCCGCAAGCATCCTTTATCGGTCCGTGCCCACCCGTGCCCTTTAAAAATGCTGGATTATAGGTGCCCGTGCCCAGACGGGCCGGGCAGTGCGTGTAACTCTCTAATGGATAGAATGGTGAGAGAAGTGAAAGCAAGAGAGAACAAAGGCTTTCACCATCATCCATTCTCTGACACTTTAGTCTAGGCATTTATTAGAATGCATGACTCGTCGTCCGTCCGTCTTCTGCTCTATGAATATAACTTCCGCCAGTGAGTCAACAGTTTAGTTCCTCTCTCTAGCAGGCAAGCCAGGCCTAGACTGCCACGGCACAGATATTATTATATAACATTATGCTGCAGTACATTTGGAAGTTAGTTATGTGTAGTGCTGTGCAGAAGATTGAGTTGTATATTATTATATATTACTATTATGTGTTATGCCTATACGGTCTGCAATAAGTTACTGGAATTATATCTTGTCTTCCTTCATACAAACCGGTTTGAGATCCCGTTCTCTTGTCTTCCGTTGACTTACTAACAAAACATCAATGCAATGCAACTTTGCTGGGCAATATGTAAATCGACCGACTTCTATCTGCCAAGGTACACTCTAAGCCCTTTCTATACATCCCCTTGAAACCTGCATACGTTTTATACATACATGCACAACGACTTACACAAACACCGTCTCAATCCCTCGACGAGATACCTATTCTATTTACGTATTGTGTTCACCTTCTCTATATTCACACGGCGTATTCCAAACAAAACTTATCCATGTTTCTACGCCTTACTTCTTCCGTATAACTATGTACCTACGGCCCAATCGGCTTAGTAAATACAAGTTGGGCATGCATATATCCCTAGATTTTATAGCAATCAGTTTATATCCGCAATATGCATGACATTGTCATGTCGGTGTGTGCATTTATTAAATTACCAGACTCAGGTGAACGCCATGCAACGGATGGTGGACCTAATATTAAACTCTATTCTACATAAACCTAAATATATGAAATATATTTTTATATATTTATACATTTCCTTTTAGAAATGAACAGTTTGTGTTAATAAAGAATAAATTCTTTCCCTATTTCGTGGTAGCTAAGTGTATAAACGATTTCTGCTATTGGAATCGATAGGGAAAGTATGCATTATGTAATAGAACTGAATAAAGTACTCCGATATATCAGAACATGTATCTAAAGATGAGAAATTGAGGCTAAGTAGTCATAATTATTTCATACTGCTGTGTGTCGCATCCATCAAGTTCTTTGAGCAAACGCATGGACACCCGGACACGAAATAAGTACTGCCATAAGCAACATAAGCGGATTAATAAAATTCCATCTGAAAGTGTTCTACTAAGCCCAACCATTGATAGAATAAAGTTTTACTTTACGATAAACTAGTCAAAATTATTTGTTCCTGAATTACTATAAATAAATAAGTCTTATTTAATGTCAATTGCACTGCGTGAACCTTTTAACGGAAATAAAAACTAAAAAACTTGTTAAATATTGTAAATAGTAATTGTATGGCATCAATTTTGTTTAAATTTTCATGTCCATTCCTAACTAACTAATGCTGTGTTGTGATAGTGATCTATTTTTTAATTCTCCTAGCATGTGAATAGCAAAAAATTGGCCATTGGACTTCCAAAACTATTAACGAATTTTGATTTTAAATAACAGATCGTGTCCAGATGATAAATATATTCATGGCGTTTAGATTTTCAATGGTTGTTTTGAACTTCATTATGAATAGAAAGTAAGTTATAGGGAATTACATCAACATAATGTTGAGAATTTATACTGGGGCTTTTTGTGACTTCTCAATTGTAATTTGTGCTTCTGACTGACATAGTGCTTGAAGTATACCATTAAATTTCAGTATATATTTTGAATACGTTAAATCATTGGACACTTGTCATGACTTAGAAATGATCATGAAGGAAGTAACTGTTTATTGATTTGGCTGCAAACTTGACAATATAAAAAATAATGTTGTAAAGTACCATTTTACTTTTTACTTAGTAAGGACTAAGTAACAACTTCATTTAATAACGTTCAGTACCTAAATGTATTCAATACATTCCTTTGTGGTTGTGCATTTTTCATTGTGTTTAAGCTTTATTTAAAAAAATGATTAAAACAAATTAAGCAATGCAGTTCAGCGAAGGAAAATGTCAATCTTAAATGAGATCTAAATGGCGAATGGATACTCAACAAATTATAATGACATATATCACTGTATTTCCAATTTTTCTATGCATTTAAGCCACTTCTGAGTTCGTAGCCGAAAGGTTGTTCGTGCCAACTTTGAAATTAGATAACGTACCTACATAATAGTGATCGGCAGTGGTACCTAATGCGATTATACAGAGTGCATAAGTTGAGAGAAATATATTTTATATGGTGCTTCCTAATCTGTAGCATTCTTGTGGCTAAAGTTGAAAAGATTTATCCGCTGGAATCTCTGTCCGAATTGAGACAGAAGAGTTAAAAGAACTGCAAGGAAAAAAAATAAAAGTTGGCGAGAAGAATTTAAGGATGCGTATGCGATGAGTTGAGAGTTACGAAACTTTTGCTCAAAAGTTCAAGAAATGTGTAAGAAATAGTTGGCCAGAATTTTTGAGGAGCTGGACTGAAGTATGTTTAGTAGCAGCTACAAATTTCTATAACATTTCTAAATATTGTAAAGCTACAAATTTCTATAATATTTCTAAATATTGTCAATAGAATCAAAAAGGTAGCATACCCCCACTGACGATCTGCAGTCTGGATTCGTCATGGATGGCCGTGGACGCTTGTTCGCAGCAGAAATGGCACGGTGGGTCTGCGTCGGGGAAATCCAGCTCGGACACATGTGTTACTGCCACATCCCCACAACGAGCTGTCCGAATTTCACTCTCCCAAACTGCAGTCACGGAGATGCACAACATCACAATCATTAGTAATCAACCGTTTCATGTAGGAAATTATTTTCTATTCACTATCAATCTAATCTCATCAACTACCATTTATGCATGACTATATAATATACAAAACTACTCCGTACGCTACAGCACATCACAAAACAAACCAATGACAAGAACAAGTTATCGTTTAGTAGACAAATCATCTAGAATTATGCAACAATATTATAATTATTGCAATTACGTAAATGCGTCAATTAAACTTATGGCAACCCCAATTGTACTCGTTCACTTACTAATATAAAAATTATGCATTATTTACACATTGGTTATAGAAAACAGTTTAAAATTCTAAACAATTACAAATATT
>JABASH010006664.1:0-10337 GCA_019776445.1 Tomocerus maximus
CAAAAGGTGCCAACAAATATTTTATCCAAGTAGATGAAGTCGGATAGTCAGAAGTAGTAATGATGATGTTTCTCGGTGAAACCACGGCCTTTATATACCCAAAAATTTGAATATAACAAATTATTGCAACATTTATTTCTATCTACTTACCCCCTTCAAATACCGTATTTCCTCTATTAAAAGACCCTGGCCTATTCTGGATCAAGGATGAGTTATTTTTTCCGGCGTTAATTAGAGACCGGCTTTTATAGAAGACCCAACCTATTTACTGGAATTAGAATAGAATAATTATCTAATTTACCACTCGCCACTTTGTTTCCGCACTCACAATATATTATTATGTTGGTTTTTGAACATCACGGTATACACTACTTAGTGCAAACATTATAAGGAACCAAAGTGCATAATAATGTTAATCGGCGTTTATTAGAGTCCCGATTTTATCAGCGGAAATACGGCAGATCACGTGCCCTGATTAGATGAAATCATTATTTTATACGAATGTATAGGTATTGTAAAACAGGTGCATTATCCAGGAATTTAAACTTTTACAATTTTCATTGGCAATGACAATAGGTTGTAACTAACCGTTTTACAACGCAAAAAACATTTTTTTAAAGTTTATTAGCACGTGCCCATACTTTGTCAATCATAAAGTGCAGCTTTATACAAAATATGTGTTAGACTTACTTCATGCAAACAGAAATTGTAATATATTTTTTATGTTTCATAAAATTACTGCACTAGTGAGTGCACTACACGAAAATACAAGCTACCCTACTTTATGAAAATGTATAAGCTGGTTTGTGAATTTCCTTGTATGCTTATTACTATTACTATTGCTTCACGCTATGTTGTAATTGCAAATTGTAAATATATGCGCCTATAATAAACAAATTGCTGTGATATATTTATTTTCAAATAGGCGAAATATAGGTACTTTTACATGGGTATGCCTCGTTTTATCTGTATTAACTAAATACATAAATATTGATTTTTTTCGGCAGATATTTCCTGCATTAGGGATAAAAGCTGTGAATGATATAAGCACATACATTATAAAAAACAAGTATATATTGTATATCATTACATGGAAAAATTAATTTCTGGAGTACATACATATTACTAATCAACCGGAGTCGGAAAAATATTTGAATTGAAACACATTACTGAAAACTACTATTTATAGTCTCACTTCAGCACTTTGATTTACTTCAAACATTGGTCAAACATTGTCGTGAAATGCGCAACAGCTTGGCATTGTGTAGTTATATTTTGCCATTCCACTGAAATGGTATATTTGTTAATGCTGTAGTACCTATAGTGGACGTGGAGTCGCAGTCCCATTTTGTTGCATTTTATTTTCAATCAAATCAGACCAAGTGCAAATCTACATTTCCAAGAAGTTCAAGGTCTACTCAATAGCCAACAGCTGTAAAAATACATGTGTGGTTGTTAACTGCTAACTATATAGGATTGCAAATACATAGTAAATAAAACCAACCTACATAAAAACCTACATACCAATCCTCAGTAAATATTATAGGAAACTAATTTCGGTGAGCTACCGAAAACTTGCATAATATCTAAACTAAACTCACTTCTTCTAATGAAACCTCTAGCAGTGCAGAGCATTAGCATTAAATTGGCATTGAGTGAGTTATTTAGTTACAAATTGGTTTAAAAATTGTATGTCCGGATGGTGTGACAAATAGACCGAAATTCAAAAACTCTCAGGTTTTGTTCCTGAAATTACCATCGAGGAATTATTATTTGGCTTCACAATCTACACCCGATGGCTAAAAATGTTTATTTTAAATTCCATATCTCATGTTATTAGTATTAGCCACATGAGAAAAGTGGCGAATCTACGGAAAATCAAAAAGCGTCATGGGAGTGTGGAAGGAAATATTTAGGTAGGATGATACGACGGAACAGTAACGATTCTACTCTACCGATTCTATCAACTATAGCTCATTGAGAAAAATCATATTAAATCAATTGAAATTACTGCTAATGGCTCCAAAGAATTTGATATTGTGATGAATATAAAATTCGTGTATGTTACATATCATATTATGACTATAACAAAAACAATAAAATTTAGAATAGTAATTGCATACGCAAACACACAGCTCTACCAACAATTAAAACCTAGTATCGGTCTCTTTGCCGTTATCATAATAAAATTTTATGAGTGCAATGTTTCTATTGTCTGTGTGAGTAAATGGTATTTCTATTACACAACGCATTAACTAAATATTTATGCTTGGAAAACTATTTCTCTCCATATAATAGTGCATAGCATTTTGGAGGAGAGAATAATTATTGTAGTCTGCTGCTTATTAAAAAGTATTTACTATTACTAGTACGATTTAGTCAGTCAACTCACTGCTCCTGAAATTAGATTTAGGATTGATTGTACCAATCAATACACATATATATATAAATATTATTGGTACATTAAGAAAATGAAGTTTGCGTTACAATTTTTGATTCTGTGTGTCATTTTTGGCACTTAAAAGGAAATGAATGGAGGTGAAACGGGATCGTGTGAGGAGAGTAAGTAAATGATATTTGAATGACAATACAGGGTGTCCCAGCTAAAACGTTATGGGAATTATACATGTAATGTATATTGAGTATTGCGCATGAAATGTAGAGTATCTGAAGAACGGGAAGTAGTACAGATAAATGGCATACACCATTCGAAATATCGTTCAAAGTTACATTAATGATACCAACCAGCCAATATTTGCGTGATAGCGGTAGACCAATAAATTCCGCACTCTATACATCAAAAACAGTTTTTTCCAAGATGAGTTAATAAAGCCATAGTCATTTCTATCTACTACTGCGATGTAGTTTTCATCAGTTATTTACATATGTAAAATAAATATGATCAACTCTAATGCAAACATATTCTTTGGGAGAATGGAGAAAGGGAAAGATTTCCAGAAAAAAGCTCGCGCTACAAAAAAATTAAAGATTCGTTACTAGGTTTCGGTATAGTACTTTTTGTGTGGGTTCAATTAATTGACTTATTTTGTGACAAGGTATCTATAATATAATGTCATTAAACATTATTACAAAATCCTTGAATAATGTAAATGGATTATTAATCAAGAAAACAGAAAAATTCTAAAAGACAGTATTCCCATTTTTCTGAATTCGATCACAAAAAATAAAAACATTTTTCCTGAATTTATCACATTAAAAAGTAATAATTACGGAATGAATTTACTAACAACTTAACTACGTCTTATGGTTTTTAGTGCCTTCCTACGAATCCCATTTATATCGCCTGATTTTGTGTGTGGTACTGTTTGCATTGTTTTCCATGTATATAGAGTATCAGTCAGAGTTTCTAGACATTAGTAAGTACAGATAGAAGGATCCACCACAAGAGGATTATGAGATGTTTGTGTTTTCTAATAAATAAAATTTTATGAAGTCTGTTGTAGATGAACAAAGGAAAGGAAGTGAGATCCTTTTGCTATTGCTCTTTAACACAAAAAGGCACTAAGATAAATTATTTCCATTTGCCTTTCTTATGGTTCGCACTGTTCTTATCGTTCAGCACATCTGTGTGACTTATAATATAGTATTTGGCACTTTACTTCGGTTAACAAACCAAGTCGTTCCCCATTTATCAATCTATTAGATTAGAGTAGAGTTAATAATTTTCATAATTACTTTTTATTTTGTAATTATTTTCATAGATGATCATACTTCTATAACATCCCAAGGTGTAATGAAAGTCATAACTTTTCAATTGAAGATCAAACTGCCTTTTAACTGCGTGTTTGGATGTTACCCGATAGAATTTGACAGGTTTCTATGTTTGTAATGGAATGTGGGATGTAATATCCACTAACAAAGATGACACTTCGTTATGTAACCTTAGAAGAGTACACAACATTTTAGTCTATACTTGGCTCTATCATTCGAAGGTGCAGGTCGGTGGAGAGCTTGTTTTTCTGGCCGATGTCTGGCCAATCAGCCCCAAAGTGCCCATCATAAATCTTTTCTATCATAACCTTCTCCCATTCATAACTTTTTCACTTCCATTACGTAACGGCTACCTAACAACAACACTTGAAAGTTTCTTCAAATACATACTACAGCCAATTCTATTTGGGAAATCATCATAATATAAAAGTTGAGTATTATACCCCAAACTCTCAAAGGCTAAAGGCATACATAATTTGAACAGCACCACTTTCTATCCTTCGGACTCCGACACCATGGACACGATTCTTCTAAAGAGTTTATACAAATTATAGATGTTATGCAGTCCTCGAATAATTATGGCTACGACATATATGAAAGAGCAGTTTATTACTTGGCAGTTGGCACCAAGCTAAATCACGTTAATATCTATGATATTTACGCTACTCAAAACACTAACACAAAGTAGAAACTTATTTCAAAGTTAAGCTCCATTGGTCACGTAATTATCGACTATTGAACGACGCAACATTGTCAAAAATTCTTTCACCTTGACCTCAGAGTGAAAGTTGGCTGGAAGGCTACCAGCCTGGCAGCCCAAATATTGACACTGTTACGCCGCTCAGAACGGCACCCCTCATGGAGAGCCCGTAGTGTAATATTTGATTACAATTGGCTTATGGAATTGATTGTCAAAAGGATATAACAAGTTTAGTCTAGATTGAATATCAAGTACACCAATTGACAAAACCCAGGCGCCTGGTAATAACAGCTCGTTTACTTATTTTAAACTTTGTTGTTTTGAATAAATAAATTCAATTGGAGTTCGAGCAAGTGTATTTCCTAATTTCATTTTTTAAATAAGAAATAAACTAAGATGTTATTAAATCCCTTCGGATATAATTATGTTTTTGAATGCACACAATGCTCATTATATTGCTAAAAGACAATACGGAGTTACCTAATTCTAAGGCTACTTTGTTTTTACCTTTTAAAGGCTATAATGGCTGTACTAATGAGTTTCAATTGCAAATAATCCCAGTAACTTTGATGTAAATTAGACTTTGCGGTAGGTTGCGGGGCTGCGAGGTTGGTTGGTTGCGGGGCTGAAAGGCTGCGAGGTTTGTTTGTTTGGTTGGCAGACAACTGAAATCATATGTGCGGGGCTGGCTAGTTGGTTGGGATTAAAGACACTGTTCCCCCTCATAGGCATACAATTAGATAGTACCAAGTTCAACTTTTGGATGCTCCTTTATCAAAACTCTAAATTCTGTTCAATATTTACACTGTAACGATCAAAAAATTTCTTAAATATTATTTGTCAGTGCGGAATCATGTTTTTATAAAGTTAAAACACTGTTATAATAATTGTTAATCGATCAATATCGATTAAGTTTGGCTGTGGGTTTTGTAAGTAAGGTAAGCAGACAATGAGCATGAACATTACGACTCCTAATCATGTGAATAAAATAAGGTATAGTTTTTGTGCTCTAAAAATACACCGAGACTTTCTATCTAATGTTTCTTACATCGACATGACAACTTTTTGCGTCATAAGTTTGATAGAGGAATGTAGAGTCGTATACCGCGAATGCCAGATTGAATCATTTAGCCCGGAAGAATTTTTCCACTTGCACAATTATACACTTTTCAATCGTAATCGTAGCTTCTAACATTTTCAAGCAGGCAGGGTTTTTAAGCTAACTTTGTAGTGCGTTTGCCCTAATTTGTATGTAGTAATCGTAGCAAAACAATTTTTGCCGTTGCATTGAAAAAAAATTAGTCAAAAATAATTTGCTACCTAACATCAAAATTTGTGTAGTCATCGTGACAGGTATTATGTGCATAAGGTTAGCCACTACGCATGTTTGGGTAATGGAATTTCACTTTGTATGATGATGTCACGTTCCCAGTGCAACTAAAGGAGAGTATCCGGCGTTTCATGAAATGTTCGACCCGCTGTTTAATGTATGACTGCAAAGGTTTTTAAGGTCAAAATATTTTCAGATAGAAATCAGACATTTTTCTTTCTTATAATGCAGATTTTAGGGTGTTCACATCGCTTGTTCTTGAAATATTAAATATTTTGTTGCACCCAATTTAACATGGGTAGCATAGGGAAATAACTGTCCTTTCTCTTTAGCAATATTAAAAAGATATACTGCAAATGTACAGTAATGTGAAACTTGGAATAGTAACACTAGCAAATCTCATGCTATTCACACGCCGATTTTCCGTGTTATTACAACCGGAAGATTATTTTATGAAATGTTGGACACGTTTGTGCATATTATGTGTGTGTTCCCCTTATGTCACATCACATGATGTCATTTCCATCAGGTGTATTGGTAACCATAGATGTCTAAAATATTAATACCACATACTACCTCTCACAAATCAAGCCGGGAGCGCCAGCCCGCTTTTTGAAGCTGCGGCATAGAAACGTCACATTAAAATGCCGAGCTTCTAAACCTGAAAGCGGAGCAGAGCGAAACAAGTGCATGTTGTTTACATACTCTCGTCTTTCAGGTAAAAAAAGCTCGGCATTATGAAGTGACATTATTATGCCACAACTTCAAAAAATGGGATGGTATTTCTATTATATTTTGTTGCACAACAAAATTAAGGCATGCGATTTGGAAGGGTTTTAACAAAATGTATACAGTTGCGACAGTGCGACAGTTAAGGTTAGCTGTCACTGTTTGCCTCCTTGGCGAACATAACCTAATAAAAAATATACATGCTATTGGTTAGGCTAACCTTAACTGTCGCAACTGTATGCATTTTGTAATTCCCCATTTGGAATTCTCAGACTATCAAAATACAGACGTGAACCTTGAAGGAACCTTGAATTTGGCCGTGGATCATTTTCGACTTTATTGGTATTGTTAGATCGGGCTCTGGATCCGGGGTGTGAAAATACCGTACAGTACTGGGTTTGTGAATTGATGGATGATGAAATTCGCTGGTTCAAAAATTGTATTAAATGAACCGCGAAAAATGTTCCCTATAAAATTAGTTTTATTATAGTAACGTAACTGGTTAATTCTAGGTAATTAGCCAAACAAAAAGAATGAATTGATTACAGACTCAATGAAAAGACGCTTCACTCTGCTGAGGTGAGAGGTAAAACGACATGAATACGCTTAGGAAAAAGGCGCGACTTGCTCTTGATTCAAAATATAGTTTGATTATACATAAAATGAATTAATGGCATGAATAGATAGGAATACATACATAATAGTAAATTACAAACTGAACAGGTATATTTAGCCCTAATCAGGCCTGCGCTCTTCCTGTCACAAAGGTCGAACAAACCACCCGTATACTCGACCAGCTGTTACACAGCAACCATACAATATTATAGTCATACATTTTTGGAGGTATTTTTGAAGGTGTGTGGAGAGTTATCAACGGGTATAGCTGTGTAAAATCAAGTGTTTATGTATGACTATAATATTGTATGGTTGTCGTGTAACAGCTGGCCAGGTATACGGGTGGTTTGTTCGACCTTTGTGGCAGAACGAGCGCAGACCTGCCCCCAATAATATTTTTTTCGAATTTTGCCATTATTTCAGCGCCCAAATTAGAAATGTGGACAAATAAGTCAAATTATCGAAAATGTTCCACGGCCAAATTCAAGCCCATGTGTTTGCCTATTGCCAATCCGAATGTGTACTACATGACCAAATCGGACCAGAACTTATGAAGATTTTGAAACAAATGCAGAGAGTGGTTTATGAAAATGTGTGAAGCTGTAAATCAGCATATAATTGACCAGAAGTGCAAGTCGCAAAATTTGAATATTGTGGGCAATAAATATTTGATATTGTAACCTAATAGTGATCAAATAATATAGCAGCAGCTTCTATTGCTCCGTCAGGAGGGATCAGTAGATAATTTCACAATGGGCATGATGAAGGCAGTCATAGAGATAAAGATAACGTACTCGCGTTGACATGTTAGTAGTAAACGGGTAGTCGTTACTACCTGGGTTGATCACATACTCAAATTCAGGGTTGCGAGTGATGAAATGAAATAGGTTGGATGAAATTGGGAAAACATGATTTCACCCTGGACAAAACTAATGACGCATGACGGATAAAATGCAACCCTGCTCAAATCCTATTGAAATCTTATCTATTTGTGTGGTGTGTGACAAATACCAACTTATTGTTATACCACCGAATGACCCTACGTTGTATAGCAAGGATACCATGTCGACGCGCGTTGGAGATAACCGTCATAATACGAAGGCTATTTATATCTCTAAGAAAAAACTAAAGAAAAGACACATTGAATCATGACAGCGACAATGGGCAAACTCCACGAGTTGTTGTTAGTGACAACAGCAGGCAACTTCTAAAGTTGACGATTCTAACCATTTATTATAAGAGCCATAGAGCATATTATTTTCCAATAGAATCATTGCCTATAATTAGACGTCCTCATGACATAATGTCGGTAGATAAGATATCGGGCTTCGGCTTCCATTTGGAACCTATTATTTAGTTCAAAATTCGAAATATTTTTCTTGGTTATCAGGGGGACAGCACCCTTAACGAATGCGCACAAAACGTTGTTAGGTAACTACCATAAAAACGATGACGTCATTTTAAAAATTCATAGGCCTGCGATACTCAATTCATTTTAAAATTAAAAGGCCGGTTTTCCCGTCAAACCGGATACTGGGTGGCTTGGTCAATAGTCAATAGCTGTGTATCCAAATCTTCCAATTTGGATCCAACAGCAGGGTTGCGGTGGATGAAATAGGGGGATTGGTTAAAATTGGACGAAATTAATTTCTTCCTGGATAAAATTAATTTCGTCCGGACAAAATTATATTTGTCCATGAATAAAATCAATTTCATACTGGATAGAAACAATTTCGACCGGACAATATGAAACCCTGTCCACAAATGAAAAAGCCATGGTTACCACCTAACCTACCTAGCAACCTATTTAAAATACCTTGCTTCTCACTATCACTACACAAATTTTGACCTGACGTAAATATAAATCTTCCGTGATTTTAATTTCTTGGTCATTTCTTAGTCATGAAATCAACCTTATGTCTGACATGTCCACATTTGTGGACGTCTATTTCGTAATTCTGATTGGCCTAGAGCGTTAGCTGGGTTGTGTTTAAGCAGTGATGGGCGTCGCTTATGCGCTCTAAGCCAATCAGTATCGTCCAAAAATGAGGACATTAAGTCGAATGTGTAGGTTTTTGTCGATTTTGTTTTAGTTTTTTAAATTTTATTAATCCTGTGATCGGCCAATTAATCTCTAGTAAAAGGCAAACGTAAGATGGATAGATTCTGGTCAAGTATATAAAATCCCAAGGATATACGACCTCTGGGTCACACATGGTAAGTCTTCAAACTTCCATGTCCACAAATGTGGACATCAAAGTCATCCTAGGAGGGATATTACACGTTTAAAATGCAATTCTAATCAACTAAACTTAATAATACACACTTCTGAGAGGGGTTTTCAAATGGATGTCATTAATAATGGTTCGTTTGTGGAATGAATTAATTCATAAAAATATAATAAGTGTGGAGGAACTATTTGGGGTTTTAGGTTGTGCATTAGAAATGTGTTTACAATTTATCGCTGTTGACGACTTAACATATTCGACTTGTGGCCTCGATTATGTCTGAGGAGAATTAGAGCCAGAATATTTTATTCTTTCACTTCTACTTTGTACATTGACATGTTAGACGTTGCAGGAAATTCCAGCAAAATGGATTTCAAAACGCTTTCTCAATTCTTAATTTGGATTTGTGTGGCTAAGACTGGCGACTGCATCCCCGGCATCGGCATCCCGTTAGTCTACAAAGATTGCGATTTCAATATGATCACATTCCCTGATTCTGTCTGGCAGACCCACTTCTTGTTGTCCAATCAATATCATCAGCCTTGGACTCTTGCTCCACCAACATATAAGAGCAAATATTTGTTCGGTCGAGATGAAAACAAACCACGGGATTTGTCAAACAGCATATGCTCTGTGAATATTCTGATGGAACCAGAGGATTCGATTTTAGATTTGCTTAGATATTTCGGACCAGAAATTAATCGTCGTTCATCGACGTTCATAATTGTCTATGACAGAAAGAAATTAAGTGCAGTCTTGAATCGTGAAGAATGGACATTGGGATATACATATCTCATGGGGCAGTTGACGACTCCTCTTTTTGTCTTGGCCATTGACAGCATGACTGAGTACTCAGTGTTCCCTGGATATTTCTGGACTATAGGAACATTCGTTGCCGATGCCGAAATCTTGGGAGAAGATTGGAGAGGAGTTTGGAACTCTTTGAATGGACATCTGCATGGCACAGAAATATTAGCATGGAGTTATGGAGAATTTCCATTCC
>JABASH010006665.1:0-10337 GCA_019776445.1 Tomocerus maximus
AACTATATCATACATAAATACTTATAGAGGCCTAAATTGATAAATTATCATAAATTATCTACTAAACGGTAAATGCTTAAAAATTGTGTTGCACAATTGTCTTTTTTGTTTTTGGTTACAAACGTTTCTCAAAGATCAAAATAAATAAGTAATTAATTTTATAATAGACTAAAAAGAAAATCAAGAAGCTACAACTCAAAATTTTAGTAGGAAAACAAACATCAATAAAGCCATCAAAATCGAAGATATAATGTAAAGCTCGATACGAACATTAACTGTCAACATGCAATAAAAATAGAACAAATAAATAATATAGACAATAGAAAATTACGATTTTTCTGGTGCCATTTGCATCCATTTTACAAAATTGAGAAGACTTCTGAGAGGAGATCCATGTCTGTACGACGAACTTTTAGCATTGACTCTTGAAGTTTTTATAAAATTGGTGCTGGCACTGGATAAATCCTTTCTTGAATCCTCCATTTCACATTCACCCATATCAACAAGAGTGTCTGTAAGAACTTGAGTGATTTTCGCCAAAAATATTAAGTTTGTAGGATTCTGATACATAGAAACCTAAATAAAAGTATATTTACCCATTAAACTTTTGGTATGTTAAATGCATTGTTATAACACAATCAAATTTTGGAGGTTATAAATATTTGTAGCACTCTGTACTGATTTCAATAAAAATTGGTTCTATTCAACCGTGTTATGAATGACAACTTCATAAGCATCTGAAAATGTATAAGGTATACTAATATACCAATTGTTTTGAAACCAAACTGCATATCAATACAAGCCATAATAGGTAGGTAAGTATACTACATTTCATTATGCTACTTATGGGCTTTGTTTGGATTGAAAATAATTTGTAAATAAAGTTCGTTATAATTTTAATGACATATCAAAGTTGTAATTATATGGAAAATGTTAAAAGTTTTGATATCTAGCGACCAAAGTGAGTTAGTATTGGAATTGATATTAATTATGCTTTTTTATACAGTTTTATAAATGCCAAAATTCGTAAATTCTATTTTTAAATTAGCCTCACAAATGGTATATACAGAATAGTTATTAAATAATTAAATAACCATAATTTAATGCTAATTATGAACGCATTGTAATTTTGTCATATTTTAAGGTCAGTGAGCATACCTCAGGGCCATCACAAACTGTGTGATAGCAGTTACGCATGTTTCCTCGATAAGGTCCGGTGTCTGTGACAAGAACTGCGTTAAGAGTATGTGGAACAGCACTGTCGTTCATGTACCAAAATCGAGAGTGATCACTTCTGAGTAAATTAAGATGGTCGGCCAAAACTTCTAATCGTGGCAACTCTGCCGTTAGTGTTAATGGAAACGGTTTGAGTTTAAATTTAGGATCATGAGTGCTATGGCTCCAATGGTGCTTAAATCTGTCAGCCATCCGATCGTCCACTCCACGTCGGTAAATCATACTCAAAAAATCTCCTTTATATTTTTCATCAGCTACTTCGTCATAAACGTCTGGCATCACCAGACTCCAGTCTGTGGGAAATGTTTGTGATCCTTCCGTGTCATTAAAGTCCATAATGGTGTCCATAATGAATGCTCCCTTAAAATTCCATTTAAAAATTAAAATTTGTCCTTTGTGTGAAAATGTGCAAATTTATAAAAATAGGAAAATCCCACCTGAAATCTTGCCATGCCGACTTCTTTTGGGAAATTGGATTTTAATATCGACATGAGATATTCTTTGATGAAGACCAATGAGCCTTGTGATCCTACTTCTTCCAAATCAAAAGCCACAAAAAGGAGCGTGTATTTCGGTCTAGTAGAAAAAAAAAATATTTAAATTTCAAGTCCTAATAAAATCAGAAAGTATGTAGCATACAAATTATTATCAACCTGCAACCGGAATGAGAAATAGCACGAGCAGCTTCTAGCATGGCTGCTACTCCAGATCCGTTGTCATCAGTGCCAGGTGTAAAATTCACGGTATCCCAGTGAGCCCCCACAACTATAGGTCTGTCATTTGGCGTCGACCACTCCTTCCCTTTGATTATCCCAATTATATTGGCACCCATTGGAATGGAGCTACCTTCATACTAAAAAGTTTCAAGTCTTTAACAATCAGCATTGAAAATTGCACCAATATTTCCCTAAGCATCGATCTTAGATGTCAAATCACAAAAATCCAAATCTTCCCATTTCTTGAAATCACTTAAATCCAAACCTATTTTCAAAAGTCGAAATTCAAGTGAATCGATTCTTTGGTTATGCATCTTAGAATTCTCAGATTAAATAATGTTGGGAATTTACTAGGGGAATGTTGTATTTAAGTAAATTGGAAAAATGAACAAATGAATTTGGATTTAAGTGTTTAATACGCAAAAGTGGAGATTACGATTTATAATTTGATCTGAAATTATACTATTTGAATTTAAATGATTTTGACATATACTTAATATTATTTGAATCTACAGATATAAGTGACTTCGGAAAATGGTTAATATTTCACTGTAAATTCGGGAAAAAAGGTTGGAATTGGATTTGTGTTATTATTTTAGCATATTGGTTTTACAATGTAAAAAGAATGTGCTACTTGTTAAGTTGCAATTCTCATAAATTGAAGGAATTTTTGCAGAGAGATTTAAGGTAGGAGATTCATCTGAATTGGCATTGACAGTGGGAAATGTAAATTATACAGATACTATAAATACAAATACGTACATCAATGTCAAGTTCTCAACAGATGTGCAATTACAAGTTTCTTTACTCTAACCAAGATCAGAATTACACACTGTAATGCATATTGTGTAGAGAATATGATTATCATGAAGATATATAGGGTATTCCCATCCTTTTAGCATAAAGATGAACCAAACCATGTGTAATCAATGACATTGCATATAAAGTTACACGCTAATGATTCTAGGTCATTGTTCACAATCCTGTGGATTAGTGTAGGAAAGAGAAGTGAATGTGAATAACCACAATGATATTAGTTTCTATGAGGATGACTGATCCGGAACAAAAAGTGCATGCCGACAAAAGAATACACAATAAGTATAATTTTACATAAAAAGGAAAGACTTTCTTAAGACTTAAGGCTAAGCTCACTCACACGATATTGAATAAAAGTAAACAATAACTTCTAATGTGCATAAATTAATTGAATATGACTGACCATGGTAAGAAACTGCATTGGTTGAAAATGCTGTACGCTTGTATAAAGTCCACTTGTGAGTTGAAGGCTGTCTGTGATATATTTTCTGACGTATTCCTTCGCAGTCTCATTCGTACTATGACTTCTGGGATACATAAAAATATTCTGGAGCATCCATTCCAAATTTTCTTGTTTTATAGTGGGACTTTTGCCCGTTGAGGGATACTGTACCGAATCAACATCAAAACTCCGAGTGTTGATCCTGGAATTTAGATCGTTGCTATGTAAATTCGATGCAAATGTGTATCTTTCGTTTCGACTTCTGTGTTCACTTTGTAAATGATGTTGAGGATGATCTGTCAGGACTTCAGTGTGCACTCGCCCTTTTAATTGGGACGTCCCGAAAAATTCCCGACTCCATACATGAGCTTGTTCTCGGGATAAACTTAAATTCTCTTCAATGACTTCTGGCTCGTGTTCGATTATTCGTCCCAGCACTGCTCCTGCCACCACAGCTCCCCATAAAACTGTCAAAGTTAAAACCCAACAAATAAGCTTGTCTCATTATTTTTTATTGCGAACCAAGACACCAAAATATTTTAAAATTCACCGAATGAAACTTAATTCCATGTTCAACCTACTCGAAAGCCAACATTTCAAAATTTAGCATATGTTTATTATCCTCATTATTCCTGATATTTATGGCAGAGGGCCATAAGTCAAAGACTATTCCCAGGAGATCCTATCTATAGGCAGATGTTCATTTTTTGTCTTACAACCGCAGCAAAAAATGTAGAAACTTCACATACTTCAACAAATGAGACCCTAATTCCTCTCTTTATATGAATCTACATATTAGTGTAGGCATGTTATGATTTTTCGGCGAAATACATTTAGAATAATTGCTCCAGCTTTAATCTAGCTCACTTTAATCTAGCTCCATGAAAAATGCCTTCAAAACGTGACATACAGATGTCTTATTCTGACTCCCATTAACTTGAATATTATTTCGCTGGAATGGCTTTCACGATTTGTAAATACGCATACACAACAATTAATTACTTATACATCCCGTAAACTATGGTCTAATAGAAATGTGACACATTACATATTAACTATATATATTATCTGTAAAGTATGTGGAATGTGTAACAGTGCCATTTCATATGTGGTAGACTGCACGACGGAACACAAGGTTGGAAAACCCATAACCATAGCATTTTTATAACATACATGCATACTACATACATGTAAAAGTCCTTAAAGCGCTTTATCGAAATAATACCATCAAGATAACAAATTTTTGTGGCATCTGTTAAATGAGTCTTTTAAATAAAAGTTCAATAAATAAACAATAATTATTTTTCAGATCTAATGTTTTAATACAAAAACAAATTACATGTATTATTATTTAAATCATTTCGCCATTTTTTGACAAAATACATTTACATGGAAATCATGGAATGCAACTTTGTGCATGGCATACAAAAAATTATTTTAAGGCGGTCACAAAAACAGGCGTTATTAGACTAACAATCAGACGAGACTATCACACATACTCTACATCTGCGGCACTTGTGCTTCATCTTTGTCGCCAGTGCGTGCTTATTTGACATAATATTCAGGAGAAATGTCTATTACGCTATTAATCTTGTACACCATTCATGCAATTAAATTGAGTAAATCAACCGTATGGTAACCATTACGAGACAGTAATGCCACTAATGTAAATCATAAATCTGCGACGTTAACATTTTTTCTAGTAGGATCAGTTTTAGTAATTTGTTACACCTAAATACTACTAAACAACAGGTTATGTACTGAAACTAGAAGGTCTCACTTTTACTCATTTACAAAAGATAAAAGTGTTCTATTTATCCCTAAACGATGTCAATAAAAAGGAAACATCGAATAATCAGTCATTTTAAATGTCTTACTCCTAATGGATGATGCAATATATTAAAATAGCAATTTTGGTAATTTTTATTAATGTAAAATAATGTAACTGGGGAGAAATGAGCTGTGAAAAGTCTCAAAAGCAAAGCTCACTATATTTTATAGCTGCTTTCATTTTAATCATGAATGTTGATAGCCAAAAGATAAGCTTTTAGACAAATGCAGCATAATATTGTAGGTCGTCTATTCAAAGCAGAAGTCCTGCTTTGCATTAAATTGCAGAAACACCGTCTAGTTTGGATAGTCCAGATTGGAATTGGTCAAGTAATTAAAAAAAATTATGAAAAACTTTCGCATTATTGAGTATTTTTACTGATATAACATTGGAGATTATGGAGACACATTTTTAGCTTCTTTATCAATGTAAGCTACATAATCAAATAAATATATAGTTTTCGATCTTGAAAGTAATTTTACCAACCTGACATGCGAAGTATAAATTCCAAATGTGATGCCATCGTAAATAATTGTAAAGTATGCAACTGTCAGTCGATAGTTTACAGTGGGTCTAAGTCAATTCGCTTTACACTTTTTTTATGGCTTAAAAATCCGTAAAGTGCTTGTGAATTGTTCAAACGTAATTGCACGAACAATAAATATTTCGTTTACCACGGAGATGTTTCACTTTCAATCGACTGCAGGACATTCATTATTTTATGGATTATTTTACCTTACTAATATTAAGTTTTGTCGTAGAACAATTGTTGACGTTTGTTTATAAAAACCTGCACAATGTATATTTATTTGTACGTGGAAATGATTCTGGGATAAAATGAACAAAAGATGCCTACAGCATGAACTAATTAAGACTAATTACTTCTACTGGTTTCTCACAGTTACGCAAATGGTCTAGTCAATTAGTGTCAAGAGTCTCATTCACAATTGATAGTGTCATTTAAATTAATTGTACGACAACTAAAAGCACTGATGTACTTTTATGTTTTAGCACAAAATTGCACAAATGATATACAATGAAATGGGCAATAAAAGTCTTCCGTATTGCAATTTCTTTCTATCAGGAGAAAATATCTAACAAATAAATTTACTTTACACGTTTTATCTTCAGCGTAAATATTATTTTAGAAATATAGTGGAAAAACTGTCACAAACTGCAAACTTGTACTTCTAATTCCCATAGAAAAAGAATAAGACACAAAAGGAATAGCAGAAGAACTAGTAAATGTAATAGAGAATCGAATAATGAACTGTCAAAGAATCAATAAAAAGTTGCCGAAGA
Source organism: Tomocerus maximus (assembly GCA_019776445.1). NCBI lineage: Eukaryota > Metazoa > Arthropoda > Collembola > Entomobryomorpha > Tomoceridae > Tomocerus > Tomocerus maximus. The sequence goes on from JABASH010006665.1 coordinate 6,344, forward strand.
CAAGTCGCGTGTCGTCTGTTGAGTATTTGAGTCAATTCAGTCAGTCAGTAAGTTGAGTCAGTCGGTCTATTTATCAATGACAAGGGAAATGTTTAGCCAAGCTATTTATTGTCCCTATCACGTCCTTTGATTTGGATGAATAGTCAAAGAGTGGAAGTGGACCGAATAAAACTCTTGACTAGAAAAAGAGTTAATCAGCAGAAAGAAACGTAAACCCACATATAGTAGGTATATAAAAAAGAGACTCACTTCATGACTTTACATGTGTATGCTTGTAGATAATAGTAAATGCACTAGTGTTAATATGTATACAGTAGTATAATAGTCGTAGTACAGATGCAGAAACACGATGTAGCAGAAATGCATTTTATATTACCGTAAAATTTCTAATGCAAACCCCGGGCTTCTAATCCTTGGGAAAATGGGCTTCTAAATATGTTCTAACATTTCATAAATACGCATAGTTATAATTTAAAAATTGTCTTAATTATTTTACGGCGCAAATATATTTTATCCATGAAAATCAAGCACAAGCATGGTTTTATAATGGAACCACTATTTTACTGAGACTACCTACACCACAAATTAATGTCTACGTCAAGTTGTCTACACATTCTTGTCAATAAAAAAAGTTGTCCACCCCTAAATGTCAACACAGTAAAACCGTGTCAAAAAACTTTAATGACAGCATAAATAAATATTAACATTTTTGCAGAGCCATAACGGTGTGGAGCCTGGCGGTTCTTGATTTGCTGGTGAAGTCAATGAAAACAGATTAGCAGAAAACAAATGGTAACCATAATCATCACTCTCCAACGCCAGGGACACCAAGCAAATAACTAAATAACAGGCAGCAATTACGCCGAATCTTACTTAAAGTACCTACTTGACTTGCGAACTCGTCCCTTCGATATTATTAATTACATTAGCTCGATTAAATAGAAAATAATTTCATTATAACTTTCGAACATTACTTTGAATTTACAAACCCTCGTTATTTCTAGATTATAGAATTTGTAATACGGTGTTAGAGAATGCTACACAGAGAAAAAAAATAGGCCGATAAATAGAAAAAAATATTTTCCACAACTTTGCATTAAATAGTTTTAACTCTTGTAAAAACCACCAGCTCACTGGGATTCTGTCTAATGTTTATACAGGTGAGTTGCGGGTTAATGTTATTCAAATGTTGATTTTTATATTTATAAGTGTTAAATAAAATCTTGGTTTTATTTACAACATTACACATTACTACTCGGAAAGTTGTCTGAATCTATTTATACAAGTTTGCGGAATAGGTAATGTTCACAACTGTTGGTCAAAATATGGCACTTTTACTCAACCGTTGAGTAATGTTTGTTTGAATATTGAGTAAAATTTATACAACTGTTGAACAAAATAAAAATATTTAATCAACGTGTATATTATTTTAACAATTGTTGAGATTTACTTTTTGCAACCCAGCATGAATCGACTTACCGCCACGCAATCCTTGCACTGCTAAAATTGATACCATCTAATGTCCTATACTAACTTGTATGGTACTATACAGAATAATAGTATAGATCATATTAAAGTAAAATTCGTCAACAGTTGAGTAAAATTATTACGCGACTATTGCGAAATGTCCAAATATACAATATTGATTGAAATTTTAACAACGTTGTCGGAAAATTGATTAGGCAAGCTGTTCAATAATTTTGTAGCATTGTACAACCTTCAGGAAATTTTGTTTTTCCCAAGTTATTGAGTACAACTTTTTTCTCTGTGTAGAGTGTTAGTGTTAGGGTTTACACGGGAACATCATTCCATTGGAGAGTGGGTTTCTATTAGTCTTTACGGTATGTCAGTGTGTGTAGTCTTTATAGTGTGTTAAAGTTAAGGTAGTTGCCAACAGTCGACAACACGTTGATTAAAATCACACAGAGGCAGACAGAGCAGAAGTGAAATAAAAGATAAAAAAGAGAGTTGAAGGAAGGTGAAAGAACAGTATGTCATTCACAGGAGGCACATTTCTGCAGCACAAACGATATCTGTAAACATAATTGAATGGAAAAACTGTTGCTCTTGTTTTTATTGTAATTACATGTCATGTTTTATGTATAGTATCTCCTCCAAGCACAATCTCACTCGCACTCTATGCCTACCAGTCAAATCCAGTTTCTATAATACGGTCACTCAGTCATTCCCTTCCCACATCAACTTAACTAACGACCCAAGAAGCACAAGACACAATGTTGCGGTGACTGACTTCAATTAAATGCCTTTCATACCAACTATTTATCAGATAATCAACAATATAATTACTACATTAATATTCCTGCAGGTAATACCAGTGCTAATAGCTAATTACTTTTTATATCTGTGTTCAATCCTTTTAAATTATTATCCTTTTATCCATATGTAAAGTGTACATCGTATATAGAACCAAAGTGTACACCGCTTTAATGAAAATGGCATTCTTAATGTGTAGCATCCTCATATTCATAATCCTAAAATAATCTGCGGATAAATCTTCCAAAAACTACAAAACATAAACACTTAATTTGCACAGCTAATGAAAGTAATAGAAAATTAATCCTAAAATGTCATCCTACTATTTACTAATGATCATAGCGGTAAAACTGGTAAAATTATTATAAGCATTAAGCATAAATTGCTAATGCGCTGAAAGAATTTTTGTAGTTTTAGTCAAAACTTTCCTCTTCCAAATTGACATACGTCCTGAATATATTTCGTAGCGAAGGTAGTAGATCTGACAAATTTATATAGGTGCATCTAGAGTATCGAGTTACCGTAAATGCCGCATGCCGTAAATGTTGCACAAAAATACGGCCGTAAACAAACTACTTACTACCATGCCTTTTATTATGTATCTGCTAAAACGGTGTCCGTACATAAAAAAAGTTTACGGCATGCCGACTTTATACTGTAATTACATATAAATTTGAAATATGCAAAAGTTTTTATCACAAAGACCTCCCTAAGCGCGAAAAATTCAGCTCCATTGCTCTTTTGCTTTGTAATATTCATGGTTTAATATTTACATTACAATTGATTGCATTTAAATTAAATTAATCCCTAAAATAACCTTTCGAGATTTCTCCAATATGTTAATGGCACAGCAAACCGAAATGTGCCGTATTTTAAATTAAATAATTTCAATATTCAAATGGATTGAATTCATGAATGAATTATTAATAACTGAAATAAGTATTTACGTATGAACTCAGTCATCTATAAATTTGCAACCCTATATATAAGCTGATTGTTAACATACTGAACTAAATATTAACTAAACTGCATTTTATACAGTTTTTTCAGTTATTTATGATTTATCTGACTTACAGATATTAATAATTTTAATGTGATACCAAATTAAAAGTATTTGGCATAAACAATATAAAAGTTTTTAAAACAATATTAACTCTACAACATTTGGTATGTGTCTCACAATTGACGTTGACATCTATATACCTATTTGTAATTATAAATTGCACTTCTGACTTGCAGTTAGATAAATTATTATACTCAAGATTTGCAAGTGGGATAGATAAAAACTATGCTATTTCCATATTATGCGGCTTTCAATATGAATTTAAGCAATAAAAAAGTTGCAATTGGTTAACAAGGGCAAATTAAACTGGCAGTTGCATAGTATTAAAAGGGCTGTGCTGCATAACAAAGTATGGCATGACGATACGCTAATTATAAGAACAGAAAATTTGATAGTAGCTATCTAAATCTCACATTTATACCCATTTACTGAGAACCTGTTTCCTGCTCCTGAGTGCCGGCTTAATAAATTATTTCTGTCCACTTTTATTAATCAGTACAAATGTTCATATCATCTTGATAAAATGATAGCAATGGGAAATGAACTTATATAGAAAGTAATATTCAACATAATATTTATTTTTATATGAACTCCGCTTTGTTGTTAGCTCATTTAGTATTTCCTTTAAAATGACTGATGTAGCCTTTCATAGTCATT